>CM062806.1:990598180-990852777 GCA_031772625.1 Pinus tabuliformis | reverse complement strand
TCATTAATATTAGATGTCTATATGTTTTGGGTTGTTAAAAATAATGTTGTGGGTTATTAACTTGTTTTTTTGCTTTTTTTTCATTTGAAGAAGTCAATTATTTACCTAAACAAAACCAGTTTTGAAACATATTCCAAATCTAAACTTATACTATTTTTAGTTATTAAATATAATTTTAAATATATAAATAAATTTTTTTTTTAATTATTACTTAAAATATATCTTTAAATATATAAACAAATTTAAAACATCTCGTAACCCAAAACATTCAATCATATTCCTAAAATACATTTGTAGCAGCCTGCAATAAATACACAGAATTTCTTAAATATAGCTTCCATAAAAACTTTTGATCCACGTCGTAAATCTTTCCCTTGCACAACAATGCTAGCAATATGAAGCAATAAGATCCGTTCATTTTATGACATCTGAAATCTTTAGATTCATACTTTCAACATTTGTAGCCATAAACGCATCTGCAAAGGTAAGGGTAAAGTACACCGACTGTTCTAACACGGAATCCTTGGATAACTTTCCAGTTAGCTGCCATCATTGGAGGGTACTTCGAAAAAAGCTTAGGATAATGGGGTCAACGAGTTGGCCTTTTCCTAATAAGCAAAGGGAGTTCAAAGTGTATTAATCATATTAATAGTTTGTATAATTTGGAATTAGTGGTCTTCAAACCCTACAATTTCAATCCACCGGCTACGATAGAGTTGACCCATGTTCAGGTGAAGGAAATCCGAAAAAATAGAGCTAATTATTTCCTTAAAAAGTATTACATAACCAACGATTAGCTATACTATATTAATCAGATTGGTATTATTGACCGGAATGCTTTATATATCTATTGTGAGGTTGTGAAATCTCATCGAGGTCACGTGATTACAAAGATGTCATGTAATTATATAATATGGGATATGTAAAATAATTTGAGTGATAAATGTTTTATTTTCGACTTTAAATACCTGGGCCATGTTACTTTGAAAGCCAATAAGTTAAACCTTATTTTCGTGGGTACAAAGAGCAAAGACATTAAGAAGCTTCAAAATTAATTTTCAATTTATTTCAGACCAGTATTTCAATATCGCTTATACAGCCAGAGTATAAGTATTTGATTTATTTATTTATTTATTTTGAAATTGTTGGAGTAATTGTTAAGCTAATATCATTGAGAATTAATTTTGTAGATTAATCACTATTTTGGTAACATAAGATTAATTGCTCACTAATGGTAATGTTTAGGATTTGGAAGTTTAGTAAAGGATTCTAGTTGCAATGGAAACCTGAACATGATATCATGAGTCTTGACAGAAGTTTGATTTCTTATTTGCATATGAGGGTTTGATTTCCTAGTTGCATTTGAGGGAGATGTTGAATAATTGCTATGATCACTTTATTGCGAATCAATCACATGAATTAACCACCACTCTAAAATCCATCCAAAAACCACTAAAAACAACTAACAGTTAATTGAATTGGAGGGGATGTTGAAATAATTGCCATAATAACTTTATTGGAAATCATTATTGGAAATCAGTCACATAAATTAATCACCCCTCTAAAATCGATCCAAAAACCATTAAAAAATAACAATTAGTTGCATTTGAGGAAATGTTAAAATAATTGCCATAATCACTTTATTGAGAATCAATCACATAAATTAACAACCACTTTAAAACCCACAAAAAAACCACTTTAAAAACATAACAGTAATAGTTTGAAATGTTAATAATTTAGAAGTGGGTTTTGATATAATAAAAACCTCGACATAAATTTCGAACAAAACTTGTATTGAACTTTCTTAGTCTAGGAAAGTGTAACCGTTTTTAATGGATTTTGAAATTGGTTCAACTCTAAGAAGTCCTATAGCTTTAATCTCTGGACCAGCATATAAGACCCCAACTCTTATAGGGAATTGTACTCGTGAAGAATATTTTCCAATTGTGTAAAACTTAAAACCTAATGATTTCAAACACGTCAGTAGTCACTATTCTGCTGTTTTCCATAGGATTTCCTCATATTGTAAACGCGCGCTACCAGATGTGTGATATACACAAACTTCGATGCTATCTCAGGCCGCTTTTGGCCGATTTAGTCGACTAAACATCCCAATACAGTGTAGGACATAGTTTTCAACATAATTTTTTGTTTTTCGTGAACCTTGGTTCGCAGTTTACTAATGGGTAAATGTAAAGTGTGAGATTTAAATTCTAAATATAATTATTATTAGTTCTTGCTATCTGGAAATGGCATGGGACTATAATAATTGATTAATGATGTTAAACTATTAAATCACTTTTTTCTTATTAGTTGGGAGGACTTATAAATTAAGTTTTCGGGCCCATATCTTTTTACCATTTTTTTTGGCTTCTTCCAGAGGGGAATAGGCTATACCCATGATATTTTTCCTATTCTTCATAGGATATTCCATGTATTTCGTTAGCATTTTCTATCAGGAAACTATTGCTAGCATTAGTTAATAAATATCAAATGGTATCTTATAATCTGGGAACATGACTATAGAATCAGAACAGAGATAGAACTAGAAGAGAGACATATGGCATTGTGCATGTGATGGCGTAGAACAAAGACAAATGGTGTTGTGCATGTGAGATGGTGTCTGCTGCAATGGGGTTGCTCTGTCCTGTATTTTCAATGGGGTTGCTTTGTCCTGTATTTTCAATGCAGAATTTCCCTCTTCGGTTTTGATTGCCATTCACTAGGCCTTCTCGTCAATTCGCTCTTGAATCCTATCGGCGGGAGCGGGGCAGGGTGTTCAGATGTTCACCGGGTTCATGTTCCACCCATAAAATGGAAATGACATGAAGCGAACACTTCAACTGAACTACTAGTAGTAGTGATCTTCCTACCATATTCTCGTATAGAATGACTAGGGCAGATCAGTGTCACCCTGCCTACATACCTACTTATTCGTTGTAGCAATATTACTTATGTAATGTGCATACCTATTTATTTGTTGTAACAATATTAATTATGTAATGTGTAAGGCTGGCCTATTTGTTGTAGCTGTGGAAGGGCTGGTGGTAACCTGATGCCCTTAGGGATGCCTGTGAGAGCCAGCGTGTGGGTAGGCGCTGATGGCTAAAACGTCCCTGCATAGGTCAGTATGCATGCTGATGGAGGCAAGAGCTCTCTTCTGCGGAGGGAGGTGAGAAGATTCATAAGCTTCAACAGGAGGGAGGTAAACTCACGGAGACCACTACTCCTCCTCCCCCTTTTCACTGTTGATCACCAACCAGCCCGGGGTTGTATCACTGTCAATGTCCTTATGTCTATCTATACAATTATTTATGAAGGGAACGTGAAACTCGTAACGCACATAGAATCACCTCACCTTCTAACCACCCTCCTGGGATGGGGTTCCTGATGCTGACTTTGAGTTGGTTACTTGCCTCGTTCGTTACTTGTTGGCTAGTTCAATAAACTGGCTGGCTGCTTGAATCACCTCGACTTGCCGCTCGCTGCCTCCTGCTTCGCCACACCAACAACATGAACAACATAGGCCCTCTCATTTGTGCAGAAAATGGCTCACATCCATTCACATCTCTAGCAGCATCTCAGGCACCTTATAAATCACTTCAAGATTGCCATCGCATCCTGGTGCTTCAAAGGCTAGCAGCATCATAAGCTCAAGCCTATTCATGAGAATCTTGACTAGTAACGTCTGTGCGGTAGCTTCTTTCTTCAGCGATGATCATTCCTGGGGCAATTAGTAGTGCTCAATAAGAAAAAAGAAGACATCAAAACCGGAATGGACGCGCACTCATAAAACCATATTTCGATTACCACATGAGATTCCAAGGGCTGCTAGCTATGAAAGCATATTCGAGAGAGATAAGGGATTGCCCCGTTAGGTAGGTTTTTTGCTACTAGAGTTTAACGTAATAAGGTAGGTTTTCATTTATCGTAATAAGGCATTTGGTATGCATGCAGGTTGGCGTTCAGCATGAGAGATAAGTGGCTTTGTTTATCATGACAAAACAATCATGTGGGTGTCGCTACGCTTCTTGACGTACTTCCTTCTTCTTTTGACACTGGCACAAAACGGTGGGACCCTCATTTGCGACTTGGCGTCTCTGGCCTTGCGTGATGTGGCTGGATTCAGGAAGTGGCATGAACTTTGCACAAATTTCTATATCTGATGTGCAATGCTACTTAACAATTTGGGCTATATCGGTGCTTGTTTAGTTTTGATATTTGGTTTTTAACTTAATGTCCTATATCTAAAATCTTAGTACTTGAATTATAATTTTTGTCTGTTTTGATGAATGTGGGTTAAACACACATTTGCAAAATTTATGTACATATTTATCTCTTGGCAGCATCTCTATGAAGGAATATTAGCAAAGTTTATGTACATATTTATCTCTTCGCAACATTTTTGTGAAGCAACATTTGCAAAGTTTAATTTATGTACATGTTTATCTCTTGGCAGCATCTCCGTGAAGGAATATTTGCAAAGTTTTGCAAAGTTGATATACATATTTATCTCTCGGCAGCATTTCTGTGAAGGAACATTTGGGGATTTTATGTACGTATTTATCTCTTGGCAGCATTTTTGTGAAGGAATTTGTTTGGATTGCTCCCATTCAAGTCATGGTTGCTAACTGGTAGTTGAGTCACAATGGTCCGGATATTCAGAGTTTGCCATTCGTCGTGAGGTATAGCGACAGAGAAGCAGGTAGGTTCTCCTGGTTCGACGCTTGCTTGGGCAGGATAGCAACCGAGGAGGGCTAGGCTTAACGCGATAGCTAGGAGGGCGGTCCCATAGACTACTGGAAACATCTGCCGAGAGGCGTGCACGTCACACAATAAACTGAAATCCATTCTACTTGTCTTAGCCCCCGACCTTTCACTTTAACCCCGTCGTGCTTAGTTTCCACAATTAAACCCTGCCAAGTGGCCTGTTTACTACCCAATAGAAGCAACAGAGCAAGCAGCATGAACATCTATACCAGCTATAAATTTCTTCGGCATAGGGCAGGGACTAGCTGCCCCTCATGTTCAATTTAACTAAAAAAACATATCTAAATTCCTAATAATATTGAAACTAACTGACCAAAGCAGAGAGTCTCTTTGATTGAGAAATATTCAGCATTTGTAGTGTCCGTAAACTCCGATGCTCTGTTACCTACATTGATCAGGGATTCTGCAGTCACTATCACATTCGTTCGGGCATTCTTCAGGCCTGCAACTTATTGCAAGCTGGAAGTCTTTATGGTTCTCTTTAGGCTCGCAGTTTATTGAGGACTGGCAACATGCTTCACGGCTCTGTTTGAGGGCCAAAATTTATGCTCATGCTGAGGGTGGGGATCGCTACTAACCCTAATCGAACTCCCGATCAATTCAGCGTCCGTTCAGCTTACATGTCGGACAATCAATCCGGTACTGGGAAACTGAAAGCGGTTTTACTCTGAACATAAAGCGACGAGGGGCTAGCTTAATAAATATTGTAGAAATGTAGTGATTCGTTTCAATAGGGAAATATCATGGCGAAATATATAAAAGAAGTACATAGTAATTTAAAAAGGCCACGAACAATTACTCTAATTTAAAACGGTCAAAGACAGGAAATTTTATATATGTCTATGCAATCTTCACCGGAACAATTATTCTATATACTCTTAACAATCCTATTGGTCAAGTAGAGATATTTGGAAAGGCATCCAATCCTGCTATTCAAGTAGACACCTTTGCAATGACATCCACTCCAGCTATTTATTTTTCAATTCTGAATTTTGACTGTAGATTACATGCTATAGACTGTCATCATAATATTTCCTTAGATAAACCTTTCCGAAATGAACCATCTTATTTGCAGAGAAATCACGTCACTGGTGTCACTTACATACTGCTTAAATGAGAAAATGGCAAATTTGAATTCGTTGAGAACACCTACTGGAAGGGAAGTATCAATTTCTATTTAAACTAATGGAATCTGAAACGGAGATGGGGTAGAGAGAAGAGCAAAAGGAGTAGCTATACGTTGGGTAAATAAGCAGTCCATCGGCAACTTGGGCAGCTCTAACTGTGGTGGCCGCTTACGAGCTTTTGGGGTCTTCAATACCGTTGTATCTTCATAAAACATGAACGGTTCCAGGCAGTCAAACAGATTAGATTCATTGTTCGTTGTACTTACAGAAAAAGAACACATTCCGTCCTCATTCTTATGAGGTAATGTGGAAATTGTGGTCTCTGTCATTGGATTTGATAATTGGCAGCTGCCATTAAGGGTGTCTGAATGAGACTTCTCTAGATATTCATCACCAAGTGAATGAACCCGTTCTTCTTTCTCAAGGTGATCTCTCTTTGCTCGTTCTTCAATCGACTTCTGAGAAGCAGCCTTTCTGTATATCCGACATAACACCATATCCATTTTCTTCTGCACATGCCAATCCATTTAATTCCATCAGTATCTCTGCAGTGAGAGAAACCAGGCACTCTCCCACCGTGGCTGTAGAGCACCTTGCTTCTAAACAAATCAATGGCGTAGAATTTATCAAAGGCTCTTAAATAGTATTGGTCGGTGCAAATAGGTAACTTTCATTTTTTCACTGTGCTCTTAGTGCTTATATATCTGGCAAACATAAAGGCTGCTGAGTGGAAAACATTAACAAACCTACCCTGGGGGTCGACGAGCTGAAATCTAACAAACCGTATTCGTTCATGATCCAGTCGGTCTTCTCTCGACGAGCGCCTTTTCCTTTGTAAAACACAAGTGTTTTCTTCAGACCGACGCAGTGAAGCAGCTTGTTGCGGACTGCTCTGTCTGAACCGGTGGCCTTCCAGAAACCCGACGCAGTCAGTCTATTATTCCGTGGGCACGCCTTCTCCTGCTTTCTTGGAACAAAGAAGAACCATTGTGTCAACCCAACATCATAATCCAAACCTGCAAGAGTACGAATTCATCAATTAGACTGTGAGAGACCTTTTAAAATTAAAAACACTGAAAAACCAGAAAGATGACTGTACCTGGTAACTTCCACGGATCATACTGATACAGGTCCAACGTAGGTATGATCTTATCAAAGCTCACTGGGTAGCTGCCTTGAACCCTTTTCTTCAAATAGAAGTCCAGCAGCTCCTCTTCTGTTGGATAGAATGTGAAACCTGGAAGGTCCCTTAACTCTGCCCCTACTACCCCAGCATAGATTTTCTGCAGCAGGGCCATCTGATCTATTTTTGTATGAACCTTTTAGACAAGTATCTCAGCATGATCTCCATATCCATAAATATATAGAGACAAATCTTGATCGTTGGAAGTTTCCTGGACTGCAGGTGAAAAAATACTTCAACAATTTTCTGACCAAGACGGACTGATTATTTAGGACAAAATGGGAAGACAACATCAATGGTCCACACGTTAAAGTTTATACGACCGACCCATGAAACGTGTCTTCTGAAATTTTCCTTCACGGCTTGTATAGTATGGCGTAGAATGAAGCCTGCGAGAGCGGCTTAGAATCGAACCTATGCTATATTTGGCAAACATCCATACCTATATGGATAATTTCTATACCCATAGTGTATGTGGTTAGTTTTGATTGGTCTACAGTCCTATTTTTCCACCGCCAGACCACACCACAGCTCCGGGCTCGCTTCTTCGTCCACTGCCCGTATACTGTGGCTTAGAATCAAACCTCTGCTATATTTGACAAACGTCCAACCTATATGGCTAATTTATATACCTACATTGTATGTGAGTTAATTTTCATTGGTCTGCGGTTTTATTTTTCTACCGCCACACCACTCAACATCTCCAGGTTTAAGACTACGCCACAGCCGATTTTTTTTTTTTTCTTTCAGCTCGCTTCTTCCGCGTAGTGATAGTGCTGACAGGACAATTTCGTTTTCTTATCCAGGAAATTTTCAAGTTGCGCTTTGCGTCTTGGTAGTACATGTCTTGCTTCGTTTTTAAAATCATGGAAATTTCGATGAAATTGCATGTCTATGGAAAGCATATGACAATCATGGCCCTAGTGTATTCATTAAGTCATACAGAGCACCGAGTGAAATTTCGAGGAGGTTGAATTATATCTTTGGATTCCATGGAAAAAGTAAATTCTAATAATGCGAAAGTATATATGCATTGGATAATAAAGCAAATAGATTAATTATTAAAATCGGAATTTTCGTGGTGAGATAGAAACTTCGAACATTCATCAATTCTCAGCAGGCTCAACTGAGTGGAATATGTGCTTCCTTTTGTTAGTTGAATCGTCGGAATTGTGAGAAGAAGAATACCGGTGCCAAGTCATCTATTTCCGATTTTTGCGCTACGTATTCCCAGATTTGACGAAGGGATTTTTCATAACGAAATTGTATGCCAGAAAAGGCGAAGGCTTGTGGGCATATATTTCTCGTGGAATTTTAATTAAAACATGAGCTCTATAGGAGAATCACCAAGAATCACCAAAATTATGGGTTTTTATTAGATTGAACTTATGGATGATATTATTTTAATTTTTTTATTTTAAACTAAGAAAAATATATATTACTATTTTCTTTTAGATTTTATTATTATTTCTAATAATAATAATTATTTTTAAAATAATGATAAGGAAAAAAAGTTTACCAAGAATCACCAAAATTATGGGTTTTTATTAGATTGAACTTATGGATGATATTATTTTAATTTTTTTATTTTAAACTAAGAAAATATATATTACTATTTCTTTTAGATTTTATTATTATTTCTAATAATAATAATTATTTTTAAAATAATGATAAGGAAAAAAAGTTTTAATAATAAAATAAACTAATTTTAATAGATTTTATGATTTAATTAAATATAAGTAATTTAGCAATACTCTATGAGGTAATACACTCAAAAAAGAGCAGGAAGTCTCACATGGTTATTAAGCTTGGTCTTTTCAAGGTATATGATAAGTTTAATTGGAAATTTTTGGTCAATATTTTAGGTGATTCTTGGTCAATATTTTAGTCGCCTATAGTTTCACTCATTGGATCAGCTAGATTGGATCCTTAATTCCTCCATCTTTTTTTCCATTTTGATAAATGACTCGCCTTCTTGGACCTTCATGTTCCCAGAGGTCTACACCAAGGGGGGCCACTCTCTCCTTTCATGTTTATTGTGGTTGTTGAAGGGCTAGGACATTACATCAAAGTCGAGATCAATCAAGGTCTGAGACTATGGGGTCATAATCTGCCCATCACTCACCACCAATTCGTGGATGACATTATGTTATTTGGAGAGCCATCGATTCGAAAGATAAGGGCATTGGACCAAATCCTATCAGATTTGCAAGAGACCACTCACACTTTCATTAATGGCGAAATGTCAAGCATATATTTCTTCAATACCAACATTCTAGTTCAATGAAACCTAGCCAGAATTATGGGGTTTCAAATTGGATCCATGTTAGCTAAATACCTTGGTATTCCCCTTCTCGCCAACTCTTTAAGGGTATCCTTTGGTCTGGGATTAAATATTTCATGGCAACTAGATAATTAGATATTCAAAGCATTGAATCTTCCCATCAAATTATTCTACTAAAAACAATGTTGCAAGCCCTCCCAATTTATCAATTGTTGGTGTTTCCTACTCCTAAAGTTGTATACAAAGACATCATCTCCATATTTCCAAGGGTTTTGTGGCAAGGGCTTGAAGAGGTTAAAAGATGGACATTAGTTGCCTACAAGAAGGTTTTCCTACCAAAATGGGGAGGGGATCCTGGTTTGAGAGACCCTAAAATGCTTAATAAAGTTATGGGAGCCAAATTATGATGTCGATGGCTTCAAGAGGGCCAAGAGTTGTGGAAACAAATATGGCAGAGAAAATATAGCTTGGTCATGACCCAACTTGAGATAGTGAGGGAATCTGACTTCCTGTGAGTATCTTCAATATGGAACTCAACCGTTGAAAAAAGATCTTTTATCCAACATCACTTATTTTGGGAGATGAGGAATGGGGGTACTGCTCGACTTTGTTAGGAAACCTAGCAACAATCTATGAGGCCAGAGAATAGAGTGGAGCTACAAGGTCTAGAAGAAAGTACTATGAGGTTGGGGGCAAGAGATGTTGTAGACTTCTGGAAGGAGGTTACAACTCAGAACTAGTGGAGGGTATGAAAAACTCAGGATGAATAGACTATTTCTCATTGCGACCAAGAATGGCAGGCTCTAGAGGTAATTTTACAAGATCAGAAAATTCAAGTGGTGTACGGTGGGGACAGGGTTTGATGGGGGTATCAAATTCAGGGCATTCTTACCATTAAGGAAGCTTGTGGCCTCATGGAAAATTATAAGGAACTCCTAAGGGAATTGTATTGGTGGAGGATTTGAGGTGGGAAATTTTTTCCCAATGTAATAGGTTTTCGCTGCTAATTCGATATCATTAACTCTTAACTTGGGATCTCTTGAGGCGAAAAAATTTTGAAGGCCCGTGCTGGTGCTCAATCTACTAGGAGCAAGAGTGGAGCATGAAACATCTGCGCAAATCCTATCTAGAGATGGAAGTTTTGTGGACAAGCGTTAGATCCCTATTTGGTTATCTCGACAAATCCCACAATAGTATTTCGGAAACCATTGAATCATGGTCAACCTCTTTGTTCAAAAACCCAATTGTCAACAGGGCTTGGGTTTTTCTCTTGGGATTCCTACTATGGAATGTTTTTGAAAGATCGTAACAAGATTGTTTTAAAGTAATATTTGGTTATTAAAGTAAGTGGTTGAAACTATATTTTCAAATTATTGATGCTTTCAGGCCTCTGGAATCCTCCGAGGGTGCTTCATCGTAAGGTTTTGAGTTTGGACCTTTTACTTAGGTCTTCAATCAGGCTTACGATGAGTTTTAGTACAAGAGGAAATTTACCCTACCGATAATGAGATAGACAAATGTTGTTTAGACTTATTCAACAAACTTCAATCTTCTGATATTTGATTACGGCTTTGACCCTATACATTGACCTAAAGAATGTATCTTTGATCTTTCTTCTCTGAGATACTCAACCTTCTTGAATTTGTATAACCATCAACCTAATATTAGGACAAAAATAAATCTAGCTTTCTTTTTCGAAACTTAGACAAGTTGGCTACTTCAAGGTTGTTCTTATATCATAACTCTAATTCCATGATGATTTTTCAAGGTATCCTCTATACTAATAATTACCTATTATGATTTACTTAAAGTTTATTTTTTATTTCGTCCATTATTCATCATCTTGTATTTATTATTCATCATAAGGTAATTACACAAAGGATAACAAAAGTAAATCAAAAATGCCAGTAGGATCACAAGGATAGATCTACACAAGAACACAAGCATTTTACTCTGCGAAAACCCATATGGAGTAAAAACTTAGCAATCCTCTCACTAGAGAATCAATTCAACAAGACACATCAAAGTCATATATAAACTGATCAGCAAGATGATGAGTCATACTTCCATAAAAAATTCCAGTCAATCCTACAAGATATCTTCCCACAGAATTAGGTCTACTTTAGAATTAGGTCTTATGGTCCTTCCTAAACATTTGATTTCTTTACAAAGGTTCAATCCAACATAGAGGTTCTTCCTTCAACGGAGATCTTCCATAGAGATTCAATCCTTTCCTCGAGAGAAATATTCATCTTTTAGTAGCCTTGAATTCATTCTTCTTTCTTATCATCTTCATTGCCCTCAAAGATATAAAACAGATGATATGAATTGCACTTTAAGAGGGAGAGAAAATGCATATATATAAAGTCCATTTGCAAGCCAAATCAGTGTCTCTTTGGGGCTGAGCTGATTTGACAAGGAGGAAGACGAACTTGGTCTTCTTGTGCAGTCATAAACCAAAGTTTCAAAACATAAATTTTTCTTCACTGAAGGTTATGAAGAACACGCCTTCTAATTTTTCTTTTGACAAATACACGAGGAATATAATTTCTTTTGAGCATATAAAACATGCTTTACAATTACATCAATAAACTATTAATTATGAAAATCAATCACAGCTATAACATTCAACATATTCCACCAATAAAAAAATAGATATCGAAACAACTCATTTATAAAAATAAAAAAGAAAACAATATTTTTGAAATGAGTTTAATCTATAGAACATTGTAAATCAGGTTTGTTAATATACGCATGCTGAAATAATAATGGATGATGAGGAAGAGACCTATTTTCCGAGGGACCAAAATACTATTCCGGCCGAGCAGCATGGATGATGGTGCCATAACACCATCACAATAGTTTTCTTATTCAATCCTATTCATTCTGTTTTTCTCAATACTACACACGCGTAGATATTATGAAAGCACGGGGAGGATATACATATTATTGCTAAGGTGTCCATTGGTGTGACGACTTCTTTTTAATGTTAGGAATCCATATACTATGGGAGAGAAAAGGGTTCCCGCTCCTGTGACAAATAATTTTTTATGAAAGAGTGTTCTAGAAACGAAACTGCAAAAAATCTAAACTCCACAAAATTTGCTGAGATTGATATAAAAACTAAATTAGATACGCTGGCAGTTTCCATCATTGATAGCACACTACAGAATCTATTGACAATTGGGAGCAATTATCTCCAAGTTGCTTCTCCGTAATTCAAGTTCCTGATTTGTCTCTGCCACTGGCTGATTTTTTATTTGTCTCTGCCACTGGCCGATTCCTGATTTGTCTCTGTTACTGGCTATACAGATAGACGAGAATCACTCCTGAAAAATTGGTTGTACAAACTCCTATGATTTTATCAATTTTCCTTATTCTAGGCCTAAAGTATAGGATTTGAAGTGTATACAGCGGCTATTTATGTCGAACAAGTATGAGTAAAAATTGTTGAAGCCTTTCATAAAACTTCCTTGTTTTTGACTTGGTATCAGAGCAGAGTTCTTCATCTCTGTGCCTGAATTATCATATACCCCTCGCATCATGACTAAGGATCAACCCGAATCATCTTTTGTACCAGTCATCCATGTTCAATCAGAAAACCCTAGTTTCACCATTGATATCATCCTTACCGAAGTTAATTATGATGTCTGGTCCCAAATCATGGAAATGCATATCGCAAGGCATGAGAAGCTTGAATACCTCACGGGTAAAACACCTATTCCACAGGTTACTGATGCTGCCTATGCAAAGCGGTATGCTGAAAATCAAAAGGTCAAAGGATGGTTGCTGACTTCTATGTCACCAGAGATTATGAAGGGCTATCTTAGACTATCTACTGCAAGTGAAATCTGGACTGCTGTTTCTAAAGCTTTCTATGATGGATCTGATGAATCACAGCTCTTTGCACTGAATCAACGGGCATTCTCCACCAAACGGATTGGTCGTTCTTTTTCCACCTATTATGGTGATCTAGTGGAAATCTTCCAAGAACTAGATCATCATGATAGGATTGTCATGAAGGATCCCGAAGATGTTGTCGCCTATAAAAAAATAGTTGAGAGACTGTGGGTGCATATCTTCTTGAATGGACTAGATGTAGACTTTGAACAAATTCGAGGTGAGATTCTTAGAAAGGATCATGAACTCGATCTCGAAGCAACTTATGCATATGTTTGTTGTGATGTCGTTCGCCGAGCTGCACTTCAACGTGAACCTGAACACTCTGAATCTGCTGCTATGGTGGCTCGTCGGGGCAAGCCTTACCAATCGAAAAAAACATATCACACTTCTGGTCTGCCGAATCACACAACTGACCAAAATCGATCGTGTGGATCACAAAATCGTAGCTATGAAATAGGAGCTTCAAAATCAGAATCTGTATGTACTCATTGTGGAGAATTTATATGTTTGCGTCTTGGTAGTACATGTCTTGCTTCCTTTTTAAAATCATGGAAATTTCGATGAAATTGCATGTCTATGGTTTAAAATCATGGAAATTTCGATGAAATTGCATGTCTATGGAAAGCATATGACAATCATGGCCCTAGTGTATTCATTAAGTCATACAGAGCACCGAGTGAAATTTCGAGGAGGTTGAATTATATCTTTGGATTCCATGGAAAAAGTAAATTCTAATAATGCGAAAGTATATATGCATTGGATAATAAAGCAAATAGATTAATTATTAAAATCGGAATTTTCGTGGTGAGATAGAAACTTCGAACATTCATCAATTCTCAGCAGGCTCAACTGAGTGGAATATGTGCTTCCTTTTGTTAGCTGAATCGTCGGAATTGTGAGAAGAAGAATACCGGTGCCAAGTCATCTATTTCCGATTTTTGCGCTACGTATTCCCAGATTTGACGAAGGGATTTTTCATAACGAAATTGTATAAAGCGAAGGCTTGTGGAAGGCATATATTTCTCGTGGAATTTTAATTAAAACATGAGCTCCAGAGGAGAATCACCAAGAATCACCAAAATTATGGGTTTTTATTAGATTGAACTTATGGATGATATTATTTTAATTTTTTTATTTTAAACTAAGAAAATATATATTACTATTTTCTTTTAGATTTTATTATTATTTCTAATAATAATAATTATTTTTAAAATAATGATAAGGAAAAAATGTTTTAATAATAAAATAAACTAATTTTAATAGATTTTATGATTTAATTTAATATAAGTAATTTAGCAATACTCTATGAGGTAATACACTCAAAAAAGAGCAGGAAGTCTCACATGGTTATTAAGCTTGGTCTTTTCAAGGTATATGATAAGTTTAATTGGAAATTTTTGGTCAATATTTTAGGTGATTCTTGGTCAATATTTTAGTGACCTATAGTTTCACTCATTGGATCACCTAGATTGGATCCTTAATTCCTCCATCTTTTTTTCCATTTTGATAAATGACTCGCCTTCTTGGACCTTCATGTTCCCAGAGGTCTACACCAAGGGGGGCCACTCTCTCCTTTCATGTTTATTGTGGTTGTTGAAGGGCTAGGACATTACATCAAATTCGTGATCAATCAAGGTCTGAGACTATGGGGTCATAATCTGCCCATCACTCACCACCAATTCGTGGATGACATTATGTTATTTGGAGAGCCATCGATTCGAAAGATAAGGGCATTGGACCAAATCCTATCAGATTTGCAAGAGACCACTCACACTTTCATTAATGGCGAAATGTCAAGCATATATTTCTTCAATACCAACATTCTAGTTCAATGAAACCTAGCCAAAATTATGGGGTTTCAAATTGGATCCATGTTAGCTAAATACCTTGGTATTCCCCTTCTCGCCAACTCTTTAAGGGTATCCTTTGGTCTAGGATTAAAGGTTTCATGGCAACTAGATTCAAAGCATTGAATCTTCCCATCAAATTATTCTACTAAAAACAATGTTGCAAGCCCTCCCAATTTATCAATTGTTGGTGTTTCCTACTCCTAAAGTTGTATACAAAGACATCATCTCCATATTTCCAAGGGTTTTGTGGCAAGGGCTTGAAGAGGTTAAAAGATGGACATTAGTTGCCTACAAGAAGGTTTTCCTACCAAAATGGGGAGGGGATCCTGGTATGAGAGACCCTAAAATGCTTAATAAAGTTATGGGAGCCAAATTGTGATGCAGATGGCTTCAAGAGAGCCAAGAGTTGTGGAAACAAATATGGCAGAGAAAATATAGCTTGGTCATGACCCAACTTGAGATAGTGAGGGAATCTGACTTCCTGTGAGTATCTTCAATATGGAACTCAACCGTTGAAAAAAGATCTTTTATCCAACATCACTTATTTTGGGAGATGAGGAATGGGGGTGTTGCTCGACTTTGTTAGGAAACCTAGCAACAATCTATGACGCTAGAGAATAGAGTGGAGCTACAAGGTCTAGAAGAAAGTACTATGAGGTTGGGGGCAAGAGATGTTCTAGACTTCTAGAAAGAGGTTACAACTCAGAACTAGTGGAGGGTATGAAAAACTCAGGATGAATAGACTATTTCTCATTGCGACCAAGAATGGCAGGCTCTAGAGGTAATTTTACAAGATCAAAAAATTCAAGTGGTGTACGGTGGGGACAAGGTTTGATGGGGGTATCAAATTCAGGGCATTCTTACCATTAAGGAAGCTTGTGGCCTCATGGAAAATTATAAGGAACTCCTAAGGGAATTGTATTGGTGGAGGATTTAAGGTGGGAATTTTTTTCCCAATGTAAGAGGTTTTCGTTGCCTAATTCGGTATCATTAACTCTTAACTTGGGATCTCTTGAGGCGAAAAAATTTTGAAGGCTCGTGCTGGTGCCCAATCTACTAGGAGCAACAGTGGAGCATGAAACATCTGCGCAAATCCTATCTAGAGATGGAAGTTTTGTGGACAAGCGTTAGATCCCTATTTGGTTATCTCGACAAATCCCACAATAGTATTTGGGAAACCATTGAATCATGGTCAAGCTCTTTGTTCAAAAACCAAATTGTCAACAGGGCTTGGGTTTTTCTCTTGGGATTCCTACTATGGAATGTTTTTGAAAGATCGTAACAAGATTGTTTTAAAGTAATATTTGGTTATTAAAGTAAGTGGTTGAAACTATATTTTCAAATTATTTATGCTTTCAGGCCTCTGGAATCCTCCGAGGGTACTTCATTCTAAGGTTTTGAGTTTGGACCTTTTACTTAGGTCTTCAATCAGGCTTACGATGAGTTTTAGTACAAGAGGAAATTTACCCTACCTATAATGAGATAGACAAATTTTGTTTAGACTTATTCAACAAACTTCAATCTTCTGATATTTGATTACGGCTTCGACCCTATACATTGACCTAAAGAATGTATCTTTGATCTTTCTTCTCTGAGATACTCAACCTTCTTGAATTTGTATAACCATCAACCTAATATTAGGACAAAAATAAATCTAGCTTTCTTTTTCGAAACTTAGACAGGTTGGCTACTTCAAGGCTGTTCTTATATCATAACTCTAATTCCATGATGATTTTTCAAGGTATCCTCTATACTAATAATTACCTATTATGATTTACTTAAAGTTTATTTTTTATTTCGTCCATTATTCATCATCTTGTATTTATTATTCATCATAAGGTAATTACACAAAGGATAACAAAAGTAAATCAAAAATGCCAGTAGGATCACAAGGATAGATATACACAAGAACACAAGCATTTTACTCTGCGAAAACCCATATGGAGTAAAAACTTAGCAATCCTTTCACTAGAGAATCAATTCAACAAGACACATCAAAGTCATATATAAATTGATTAGCAAGATGATGAGTCATACTTCCATCAAAAATTCCAATCAATCCTACAAGATATCTTCCCACAGAATTAGGTCTACTTTAGAATTAGGTCTTCTGGTCCTTCCTAAGCATTTGATTTCTTTACAAAGGTTCAATCCAACATAGAGGTTCTTCCTTCAACAGAGATCTTCCATAGAGATTCAATCTTTTCCTTGAGAGAAATATTCATCTTTTAGTAGCCTTGAATTCATTCTTCTTTCTTATCATCTTCATTGCCCTCAAAGATATAAAACAAATGATATGAATTGCACTTTTAGAGGGAGAGAAAATGCATATATATAAAGTCCATTTGCGGGCCAAATCAGTGCCTCTTTGGGGCTGAGCTGATTTGACAAGGAGGAAGACGAACTTGGTCTTCTTGTGCAGTCATAAACCAAAGTTTCAAAACTTAAATTTTTCTTCACTGAAGGTTATGAAGAACACGCCTTCTAATTTTTCTTTTGACAAATACACGAGGAATATAATTTCTTTTGAGCATATAAAACATGCTTTACAATTACATCAATAAACTATTAATTATGAAAATCAATCATAGCTATAACATTCAACATATTCCACCAATAAAAAAATAGATATTGAAACAACTCATTTATAAAAATAAAAAAGAAAACAGTATTTTTGAAATGAGTTTAATCTATAGAACATTGTAAATTAGGTTTGTTAATATACGCATGCTGAAATAATAATGGATGATGAGGAAGAGACCTATTTTCCGAGGGACCAAAATACTATTCCGGCCGAGCAGCATGGATGATGGTGCCATAACACCATCACAATAGTTTTCTTATTCAATCCTATTCATTCTGTTTTTCTCAATACTACACACGCGTAGATATTATGAAAGCACAGGGAGGATATACAAATTATTGCTAAGGTTTCCATTGGTGTGGTGAATTCTTTTTAATGTTAGGAATCTATATACTATGTGTGAGAAAAGGGTTCCCGCTCCCGTGACAAATAATTTTTTATGAAAGATTGTTCTAGAAACGAAACTGCAAAAAATCTAAACTCCACAAAATTTGTTGAGATTGATCTAAAAACTAAACTAGATACGCTGGCAGTTTCCATCATTGATAGCACACTACAAAATCTATTGACAATTGGGAGCAATTATCTCCAGGTTGCTCCTCCGTAATTCAAGTTCCTGATTTGTCTCTGCCACTGGCTGATTTTTGATTTGCCTCTGCCACTGGCCGATTCCTGATTTGTCTCTGTTACTGGTTGTACAGATAGACGAGAATCACTCCTGAAAAATTGGTTGTACAAACTCCTGTGATTGTATCAATTTTCCTTATTCTAGGCCTAAAGTATAGGATCTGAAGTGTATACAACGGCTATTTATGTCGAACAAGTATGAGTAAAAATTATTGAAGCCTTTCATAAAACTTCCTTGTTTTGACTTGGTATTAGAGCAGCGTTCTTCGTCTCTGTGCCTTAATTATCATATACCCCTCGCATCATGACTAAGGATCAACCCAAATCATCTTTTGTACCAGTCATCCATGTTCAATCAGAAAACCCTAGTTTCACCACTGATATCATCCCTACCGAAGTTAATTATGATGTCTGGTCCCAAATCATGGAAATGCATATCGCAGGGCATGAGAAGCTTGAATACCCCACGGGTAAAACACCTATTCCACAGGTTACTGATGCTGCCTATGCAAAGCGGTATGCTGAAAATCAAAAGGTCAAAGGATGGTTGTTGACTTCTATGTCACCAGAGATTATCAAGCGCTATCTTAGACTGTCTACTCCACGTAAAATCTGGAATGCTCTTGCTAAAGCTTTCTATGATGGATCTGATGAATCACAGCTCTTTGCACTGAATCAACGGGCATTCTCCACCAAACGGATTGGTCGTTCTTTTTCCACCTATTATGGTGATCTAGTAGAAATCTTCCAAGAACTAGATCATCATGATAGGATTGTCATGAAGGATCCCGAAGATGTTATCGCCTATAAAAAAATAGTTGAGAGACTGCGGGTGCATATCTTCTTGAATGGACTAGATGTAGACTTTGAACAAATTCGAGGTGAGATTCTTAGAAAGGATCATGAACTCGATCTTGAAGCAACTTATGCATATGTTTGTTGTGATGCCATTCGCTGAGCTGCACTTCAACGTGAACCTGAACACTCTGAATCCGCTGCTATGGTGGCTCGTCGAGGCAAGCCTTACCAATCGCAAAAAACAGATCACACTTTTGGTCCGCCGAATCACACAACTGACCAAAATCGATCATGTGGATCACAAAATCGTAGCTATGAAATAGGAGCTTCAAAATTAGAATGTGTATGTACTTATTGTGGAGAAACCGGGCATACAAAGTCACACTGCTATGAATTAATTGGATATCCAGAATGGTGGGATCCTGCCAAGGCACCTCGCAAGCGAAATTCAAAGTCAAATCATCATGCTTCTGTTGCTGTGGCTGAGCCCTCCACCAACACCAGTACTACTGAGGAAGCCTCTTCTTTCATTGCTACTGCTGGGAATGCTGGTAAGTCTCTTCATACCTGTGTCCCTGTTAGTCATAGTGAATGGATAATTGATTCAGGTGCCACAGATCACATGACCTTTGACAGTAAACATATTCAGTCCATGAAATCCTCAGACCACCATATAGTGTCCACAACCAATGGTACTCCCTCTCCCGTGGTTGGAGAAGTTTCAGTTTCTCTTACCCAAAATTTGAATTTGGAGTCTGTTCTAGTTGTTCCTTCTCTTAATCATAACTTATTGTCTGTTGCTCAAATAACCCTCACTTTGAACTGTATTGTGATATTTTGGCCTAACCTTTCTGCTTTTAAGGACATTCGAACTCGAAAGACAATTGGTTATGGTACTAGGAGAGGAAAGCTATACTATCTTGATCTACTGCCGGCAAGCTCCAATCAGTTGGCTCAAGTTTTCTCAGCTAATAAGTTTGACACACATCAACATTCAGAAGTCTGGTTATGGAAAGGCGTTTTGGCCATGTATTGTTTGGATATTTACAGAAGTTTTTTCCAAAGCTCTTTTCTCAATTAAATGTTTTGGATTTTAAGTGTGACATCTGTGAGCTGGCTAAAATTCACCGTGTAGCATTTCCCATTAGTATGCATAAAAGTCCTGCGCCTTTTATGGTTATTCACTTTGATGTCTAGGGACATGCAAAAACTTCTTCTTTGAGTGGAGCACGTTGTTTTGTTTCTTTTATTGATGATCATACTCGCATGACTTGGGTTTGTTTAACGAAATCAAAGAATGAAGTTAGTTGCCTGTTTCAGTAATTTCACAAAATAATAGCCACCCAATATAAATCAAATATTTAGTTTCTTCGTACTAATAATGGTGGAGAGTTTGTTAATCAAGACTTGAAACAATACCTGAATTTACATGGCATTGTTCATCAAACAACTTGCCCTTACTCCCCTCAACAAAACGGGATAGCAGAACAGAAAAATCGTCACCTTCTTGAAGTTGTTCATGCTTCCTTGTTTGGGGCTCATATGCCTGTTAATTATTGGGGAGAAGCCATTACGGCCACAACTTATCTCATTAACCGTGTACCCTCTAGCTCACTACAATTTTAGACCCCCTTTGATGTTCTCCATAATACTGTGAGTGCCCCTACCATGCCGAATATGTCCCATAAAGTTTTTGGGTGTGTAGCCTTTGTGCACCTTCACAAACCCTTGAGAAATAAGCCAGAACCCCGTGCCCTTCGCTACGTCTTTGTTGGCTATGCCTTGCATCAAAAAGGTTATCGGTGTTATCCCCTCCCTTCTCGCAAAATTTATGTTACTCGTGATGTGGTCTTTCATGAAGATGATATGTACTATTCTGCCTCTGTGTCTCCACTTCAGGGGGAGAATAGAGATGAAATGGAGACTTGGCATCATTCTTTGGACCTTGATCTTATAAGTGGAGATAATTTGGACACTAGGGGTAAATGTGACCATTTGGAAACAAGTGATGGTGATGCTGTAACTCACAGAGGTGATTGTCAAGATGGGCAACAAGTTATGGAGAATGAGGTTCCGAATCAAATGGAAGTGGAAGTGCCATCCGTCTCTTCCTCCTCTCACGATGTACCGCCAAACCAATTTCTTCTCGAGCCGATTCCATGCCTGAGTCTCAAGTAAACTCTGAATCTGAACCTCAATTAAAAAAGTTACCAGATTGAGTCACAAGAGGGAAACCCAAAGTTAACTATGAACTTGTTCTCAACTCCAAATCTAAGCATCCCATAAGCAATTATGTATCCTACCATAGACTGTCGAATGAGAGTAAGGCATTTGTGAATCAATTATCTCTTGTAGCTATTCCTAACAGTGTGCAGGATGCTTTGAAAGATCCTAGATGGAGGGACACGATGAATGAAGAAATGAAGTCTCTTCAAAGGAATTCAACGTGGGAAGTTTTTGACTTGCCTGAAGGGAAGATACCTGTTGGATGTAGGTGGGTATTCTCCATTAAATACAAAGCTGATGGAACCATAGAACGGTTCAAAGCAAGACTTTTCTCCAAGGGATGTACTCAAACATATGGAATTGATTATATGGAGACATTCGCACCAGTGGCCAAAATTAATACAGTCCATATTTTACTATCTCTTGCGGTGAATTTTGACTGGCCTTTACATAAATTCGATGTAAAGAATGCATTTTTGCATGGAGATCTCAAAGAAGAAGTATATATGGAGTTGTCCCCTGGCTGTAAGTTGTAGACTAAAGGCAATAAACAGGTCTGTAGATTGAAAAAATCTTTATATGGCTTGAAGCAGTCTCCTAGAGCGTGGTTTGGAAGGTTCACTAGCTTTATGAGGTCTATTGGTTACAAGCAAAGTAACCCAGTTCACACTCTCTTCTTGAAACATAATGGAGAGCGAATCACAACCCTCATTGTGTGCATTGATGATATGATAGTAACTGGAAATGATCCTGAAGAAAGGAAAGCACTGCAAGAGTAGCTTGCCCATGAGTTTGAAATGAAGGATCTTGGGAAATTGAAGTATTTCCTTGGAATTGAAGTGTTAAGATCAAAGAAAGGTATTTTTCTGTCACAATGGAAATATTTCTTAGACGTATTGAAGGAAACTGGCATGACAGGATGTAGTCCAACTAGTACCCCTATGGAAGAAAATTTGAGGCTAGGTGTGCACCCAAACCAAGTTCCTGCTAAGAAGGAGTGCTATCAGAGATTGGTTGGAAGATTAATGTATCTTGCACATACTCGGCTAGATTTAGCCTGTGCACTAAGTGTTGTTAGTCAATTCATGCACTCCCCAAGTGAAGAACATATGAATGCTGTCATTCGGATCTTACGCTATTTAAAGTCATCTCTAGGAAAGGGAATTTTATTCACAAAAGGTGATAGCTTGGATGTTAAAGGTTATACAGATGCTGATTGGGTTGGGTCAATTGAGGATAGACGTTCTACATCAGGCTACTTCACTTTTGTAGGAGGAAATCTGGTTACTTGGCGAAGTAAAAAACAAGAGGTAGTTGCTAGATCCAGTGCTGAGGCCGAATACAGAGGAATGGCTAAGGAAATATGTGAATTGTTGTGGATCAGAAATCTGTTGCAGGATTTACATATGAAGCAAGTCGGTCCTATGAAGTTATACTGTGATAACAAGGCAGCATGTGATATTGCTCATAATCCAGTTCAACATGATTGAACTAAGCATGTTGAGGTTGATAGGCATTTTATCAAGGAGAAACTAGAAGCAAAGTTGATTGAAGTTCCTCATGTTCGATCTCAAGACCAGCTTGCTGATGTGTTGACCAAAGCAGTGTCAAACCAAGCATTTAATGGTTGTCTCAACAAACTTGGCATGAGTGACATCTACTTACCAACTTGAGGGGGAGTGTTGACAATTGGGAGCAATTATCTCCAAGTTGGTTCTCCGTAATTCAAGTTCCTGATTTGTCTCTGCCACTGGCTGATTCCTGATTTGTCTTTGTTACTGGTTGTATAGATAGACGAGAATCACCCCTGAAAAATTGGTTGTATAGACTCCTCTGATTATATCAGTTTTCCTTATTCTAGGCCTAAACTATAGGATCTGAAGTGTATACAGCGGCTATTTATGCCGAACAAGTATGAGTAAAAATTATTGAAGCCTTTCATAAAACTTCCTTGTTTTTGACTTGACAAATAATTGTTTATGAAAAAGTGTTCTAGAAACGAAACTGCACAAAATCTAAACTCCACAAAATTTGCTAAGATTGATATAAAAACTAAATTAGATAAGCCGGCAGTTTCCATCATCGATAGCACAATACAGAATCAACCATTTATAATGGAAAATTACACATTCGAAGAAAAGAATGAAAATGTGAAGAGTTTAAAAGTACTCATATCATAAAGCGATTAAAGTCATGACCAGAACTATACAAGAAGATTTTTGCTTTCCGTCTTCATATAGTTTGCATGTGTTGCATGTAGATTCCAGTATTCACACAATCTATATGTTTTGAATTTATAGTTTAAATTTATGAAATTTTTAGTCATGTATGTGAGAGTTATGTAGTTATTATTAACATTTCAAAAAATCTTTTTAGGTTATCCCATTATGTTTTTGTTTATTTATTCTTTCATTCTTAATCGGTTCAAGCAATTCAATTTGTTAAACCCAACTTTGTGAAGTAGTACAATATCTCAACCCTTAAATATTTTTTTTTTTGTATAATGTTTGTGTGAGTTGTTTAGTGAGTTTAACTATTGTAGATATAGCTCAGCATAAGTTAGATTCCAGGGTTTTCAAACTTGTGACCATAAATAACTGCATTCACTATGTGGTGTTTCATGGTTTACAGTTGTTTGTTTTGATAAAGAAAGAAGAAAAAATGTGGAAAAATGATTTCTCTTCTCAATATTCCAAAATAGTGAAATAGATTACATAGAAAGAATAAACAATAAATGAATGGAAAGGAAATCGATTAGATCGAACTAAATCTGAACTAACTATGACACCTAGCAAAAAATGGAATTAAATATGATGACACCTAGCAAACAGTGAGATTAATATCTCAACACCCCCTTCTAATAGCAATTATCACAAGTAGTGGCACACTAACTATGACACCTAGCAAACAATGAATTAAATATGATGACACCTAGCAGACAGTGAGATTAATATCTCAACACCCCCTCCTACTATCAATTGTCACAAGTAGTGGAACTTACAATCGCTGGTCTCTCTCTTTGAAATTCAAATACATTTTTGTCCGAAGGATTTGTGAAAATATATGCATGTTGAACTTTTGAACAAAAAAAAGAAATTAATATGTTTTCATTATTGACAAGCTCACGGATGAAATGAAAATGTGTGTCAACGTGCTTGCTCTTTTTGTGAAAGACATGACTTTTTATAAAGAAATTGTAGACTTGTTATCACAGTAAATCATAGCTGGCTCCTTCTGAACATTTAAAAGATTTGCTAATAGTCTATTGAGCCACATTGCTTGACAAGATGCTGAAGTGGCAACTACATATTCTTCCTCTATTAAAGATATTGAAACGATTTGTTGTTTCTTGGATTCTCGTGAAATCAAATTGGCTCAAAGATGAAAAACATACTGTGAGACCTGTTTTTGCGATCATCTAAATTTCCTGCATAGTCGTTGTCTATATAACATGAAAGTGAGTTATCTTCAGAATGTGTGTAGAACAAATCATAGCTTAGGGTCCCTAAAATATATCTTAAGATCCTTTTTTAAACCTTCTAATAAGAAATTTTGGGTGACTACATAAACCTGACAAAAATAGCTGCAAACATGATATCAAGTCTAGTTGCAGTGAGATATAACAAACTACCAACTAGACTTTTATACAATGTGGAATTAACTAGTGGTGTTACATCTTGTATTCTCAATTTATTGCCTTGATTAATTGATGCATCAACTGGTTTGAAATTGGTCATTTATAGCTTTTGGAGGATTACGGTGGTGTAATTTTGTTGACCAAAAAAAATTCCATTAGCGGATTGTTGAAGTTCAACACCAAAGAAGTATTTCATGACCTCTAGATAAGTCATATCAAACTATGTTTGCATTTCTTATTTGAAGTGTTCTAGCATCATGTTGCCTATCTAAAGGAGATCATCTACGTAAAGGAAAACAATTAGAATTTTACCTTCGTGAGTTTTGGTATAGAAAGTTGGCTCATGGCTGCTTCTACAAAAACCACTCTTGATGAGATAGGTGTAGATGTGACTTTACCAAGCTAGTGGAGCTTGTTTCAATCAATATAAATATTTCTTCAACATGTACACCTTATGCTATTGTCCAAGAACTTCAAAATTAGGAGGCTACTCCACATAAACTTCCTCCTACAATATACCATTTAAGAAAACACATTTTACATCAAGTTGATATACCTTCCATTTGTGTTGAGTTGTTTTGGATAAAATAGTTGTCATAGTGTCTAACCTTGCTACTGGAGAAAATTTTTCACCATAGTTGACACCTAACTATTGTGAGAATCATTTGGAAACCAACCTTGCCTTGTGTTCCTCAATTTCTCCTTTTTCATTTAGCTTGGTCTTATATACCCATTTTACACCAATTTTGGTTTTGTCTCTTTGGAGATCAACCAATTCCCAAGTTTGGTTCTTCTCTCTGGCAACAATTTCTTCGTTTATTGCATCAACCCAATGTTTTTCTTTAACTTCTTCTTCAAAATGGGTTGGTTTCCATGAAATAAAGGGAAACATATTCTATTGATCAAATACATGCTCTTGCTCATATATTTCTTTGATGCTTCTTGTTTTCTGATTGTCTTCAGAAGATGTTGAATCGCTTGTGGATTTACTGTTGGAAGATGTACCATTTTCATAGTGGTATGCCTCTTCTTGAACCTGAAATCTTGGTAGTTGTGGTTGATCAACATGTTCATTTAAGTCTTCATCAATATGGTCAAACCAAGATTTATTTAAAAAAATTAACATAACTACTTAAAATAAAATTCTTGGTAACTCGATTGTAAAGCCTATAGGCCTTTGAATGCTCACTATAGCCTACGAAAATACATATTTCACTCCCATCATCAAGCTTCTTTTTTAGTTGCTCAGGAACATGTCAAAATGCTACTGATCAAAAACTTTTAAAATGAGATACATTCACTTTCTTACCACCCTGTGCTTCTTGAGGTATTGCATCTTGGAGAGTGGTTGTTGGAGATATGTTGAGAACATATACTATTGTCGTAACTACTTCAACCCAATACTCATTTGACAACTTCTTCTCACGAAGCATACATCTTACTATATTCATGATTGACTGTTTTTTCCTTTCTACTACTCCATTTTGTTGTGGAGTATATCTTGTTGTGTTTTTTATGATGATTCCTTGTTGTTGACAAAAATCTGAAGTCATTGGAGTTGTATTCTCGTCCTCAATTGGATCTGAGTACTTTCAGAGGCATTCCACTCTACATTTCCTCTTCTTCTTTGAACTCTTTGAATCTTGAGAAGTATCTAATTCATTTTTGAGAAAATAAGCTCATATCTTCCTGCTAGAATATTCTATAGAGGTCAGAAAATAAATACCACCACCAATGGAATGTGTCTACTTTGGGCCACATATATTTGTATGGACTAGCACTAATTGTTCTTTTTCTCTAGAGGAAGATGTGGGAAAGTTGTCTCTTTTATGTTTGGATAGAATACAAATTTTACAATTACAATATTTTTCATTCATAATAGGGAGACCAATGACCATTAAATGTTTCTGAAGCAGACATAGGCTCTTGAATGGGATATTCCTATACCTATAATGCCATAGTTGAGACTCATCTATTCTTGACACATTGTGGGCAAAAGAATGTGAAAGATTTCGACTGCTAAGGGTCAAGGTTAACATCTTGTTCTTTTTGTTTTCAAACTTTGCTATCAACCTTCTATTAGGAGGTTTGTCATAAATATAACATGTTTTCCCTTGGAATATTACATAACAATGATTTTCCATCAATTGAACTACACTAATGGGGTTATGCTTCAAATATGGAACATAATAAGCATTAGGTATGTATTTTTGTTGATTTTGTTTAGTAAGAACAGGGACAATACCTTTCCCTTCAACATTAATACATGAAAAATCTCGAAGACTAATTTATTATGTTATGAAAGAATCAAGATCAGAAAGAAGAGTTTTGTTACCTATAATATGATTGTTGCAACCATTGTCCAACAACCAAAGGTCCTCGCTGTGTCTGTCTTGAGAAAAATGGCAAGAAAGAAACATAGTCTCAGAGGATTTTCCTTCATTGTTGGAGAGATGGACACTCCGTCATTGTTGATACAACTGTTTGTTTCTGCATTCATGTTTATAATGCCCAAATTTCTTGCAGTGACAGCATTGAACATTAGATTTTCTCCATGTTTTGCTTCTCTATGTTTGCTTTTTTGAAGGTATCTATTTCTTTGATGCATGATGATTTTATGATCTGTCTCTATCTCGCTTGCTCCTGCCTCCATATCCTCTGCCTCTAACCAAGAGAGAGATGTGACTTGAAATCTTGTTTCATGGAATCTTTTGCCAATTTAAGCCTTGTTTCGTCTGTTAGAAGTAATTCAATCAACTATTCTATTGAGAAAGTTGTAAAATCTTTGGATTCTATGATGGCTATTATAGTCATGTCATATTTCTTGGGTAGGCTTTGAAGGACTCTTTCAATAATCTTCAAATATGTAATGGTTTCACTAATGAGTTTGATTTGATTGACTATTTCCATAACTCCAGTCATGAACTAGTCCACATTCTCTATGGCATTCATCTTCAGGGTTTCAAACTGAGCTCTCAATGTATGCAATTTAACAATCTTACTATATCATTATCTTGATACACAACTTCCAAAATATCTCAAGTTTCTTTTGTTGTTGATGTGCCGGTTAACTTGTCGAAGATAGAGTCATCTAATGAGTTTTGTATCCAACCTTTGGATTTGTGTTCTATTTTTTTGAGTTTTGCAGCGACATTCCTCTCATTATTGTTCATGGTTGCTAATTATTATTGGGTCACCTTTACATAACCATTTTGCAAGGTATCCCAACAATCGTGAACTTACAAAAAAAATTTCATTCTTAAAGACAAAAACACATAATTGTTGTAAAAAAAAATTGAAGTTTGTGACAAAAAGTTGAAAGAAGCAATTTCTTCAAATGCAAATGTTAACTTTTTCACAATCTTCTTTCTAAGTCTAAAAAAAATCTCATTTAAAAATGCAGTGCCCTCTTCTTTCTTTATAAAAAAAAAAAACAAAGTTTTTTTTTTTTAACTTTGAATTAAAGAAACTTCTTATTTTAATAGCAAAGCGTCTCTCTTTAAAAAAAAAAAAAAAAACCTTTAAATAATCCCCTTTTTTAAAAGTCATGAATGAGAGTCGTTTTAATATAACCTCTTTTTAAAAATAGCATAAAGTTTCTTAAAATGTTTTGAAACAAATTTAAACACATATATATTTTTTTTAAATATGAAACCCTTTGTTTAAAATGAAACCTTCGAGTAGAGAGTGGAGGGTTCTCTTCAAAGTCAGCGTGCTTGGTCTTTCTGAATGGGTGCGACAGTTATTCAATTTTTTTTGAAATGACAAAATTCTTTCGGCTTTCTCTTTCAGATGAGGAAACGATCTGCTTCTGATTTGCCTTCTTCGCAGAGCCGACTTCACGTAATTAGTTTTTTCAAACAATGGAGGCTTCTTCTCCTCCATGACTTCTTGATCTCTGATGCTTTCTCTCGAATCTTATGCGATTTGGTACATCTTTTATATATATATATATATATTCTTTTCAATATTCCAAAATAGTTAAATAGATTACGTAAAAAGCATCAACCATAAATCACTCGAGTAAAATTCGATTAAATTAAATTAAATCCAAATTAACTATAACACCTAGTAAAAGATAAAATTACATATGATGACACGAACAATGAAATTAATATGTCAATACGTTTATGAACCTGTAAACACACTATCCCCTGTTTGAAGAAACTACCAGAGCGATAATTCGCGAAGCCACCATCCCCACCTACCACTTTGAGTGGAATCTTTAATCACCGTTGATTTCATCGCTGACCTTGAGGGTTTGAATGGGTGTTAAATTTAAAGAACACATATATGGTTAAACATCCAAATTTGAGAAGGCTTTAAGGGTGAAGCAAGGTTGAGTCTCTCTATTATATACGTAATAACAGGGAAGGCCACAAGTCTTGAAAATAGAGTGCATAAAGAGAAGCGGGTGCATGGCGCCTTTCCTTTCAATTCAGATAGCCTTTCCTGATGCATTAGGTTAGGTCGAACCCCTATTCCTACATGGCACTCGGAAACAAATCCTAATTCAATTGTCTAAACGCACCTGATTAAAGGTTCTAGGAATTTAAGGAATTGTTCCAACGGATCTACTGTGTGTGGATGTATAAGAGAAAGTGGACCTATGAGAAAAACGAGAATCTGGTTTTTTTCTAAGTGCATTATTAATAGGTACCATTGGTGAAATTGTTAAGTTTTTAAGTGTTTATAAATATTTTTGGAGTGAAATTTATTTTGAAGACGTTTGTGAAAGCGGTTTTTAATTATGGTATAAAATTATTGTTAGAAAAGAGGGTGATTAAGGATTTAAAGTTCAAAAAAGGAAAAGGAAGAGAATATCAAAGAGATGAGGGAAATAAAATAAATGGTAAATAATAAACAAAATTAAGAAACATAAATATTTATTTTGGGAAGTAGGAGATTACATATTCATTTATGGGTTTTGATGACTTTGGATTTGTTTATTATATTTTTTAATTTGCCATTACTTTTTATTTTTGTTTGTAATAATTATGTTCTTTTTGGACCATTAAGATTATAAGTGTAGTAGTTTTATGGGATACTGTGTTATAATGGTTTCTAGAACTTCCAATTAAAATACACTATACATCACAACACAAGATCAAAAGTATCTACTTATACTCAAGATAAATGTTGATGCAGTAATATTATTTCTTATTCAACAAAGATTATATAAAAATAATATTCTTAATATTAGACAAAACAAGATCAAAAGTATTTACTTATACTCAACATAAATGTTGATGCAGTAATATTATTTCTTATTCAACAAAAATTATATAAGAAAATATTCCTAAACAAAATAATTATGTCGAGAAGAGAAACTTGGAATATTGTGGAAATGAAATATAGTGAAAAGGGGAGAAAGTTCAATTAGTTGAATCATAGAGCATTGCACCTGATGAAGCAATTGTTGTGATAAAAGAAATAGAATATTTTGGTGCTCTAGAAATAATTGATGAAGTTTTAGAAGAGTTTGGTTAAGGAGTTAGGGATGTCGGCTATCTTCCTCAATATGTCAACATTGCAAACAGTGAATTACTTCCTTTATCTAGCCCCATATTGTGGCGGTTTCCTCAAACAGTGGAGGGTGGTCACAGGGATCTCAAAAAACGCAGGCGGATAGTGGACTACACAGTGAGGACATTTTTAATGGTGGTGGTATTGCAAACTCTCGGTGAGGTCCATCTTTCGCTTCCTTGTTCTGTTAAAAATCGAATCCGACCTATGGTCATCTCCTTTGGTTTTTGGTTGTTATTGCTATGATAATTTAAGACTAATTATACCAATGACTTCCAATAGGGATACATTTTAGTGATTCTTATTGCTTGAATTGATTGAAAATGGAAGAGTAAATAGAAAAAAAAATTCATATAAATCCTCTAAAAAAAAGTGAAGCCATTATTAGCATTCTCTATTTACTTTTATGCTCTCAAGCAATTGGAATCACTCAGCCACAACTCTATCGACTCTGTTGAGTTATTTGTGTAGTTAATTTTATTTATCATAAAAGTAGCTATTGTAATTTTATCTTCTATCGATCAATTTTTGGTATCCATAACTCCCCACTTGGGCCACATTCTAACTCAACTCCTCCTCTATTTGTTTTGTTCCAAGAATGAGGAAACTCTCTAACTCAAGTCCTTTATCAATCAAAATGCAAGAAAAAGACCATATTTCTAGTTATTCAAGTCAGCCACTTTTATGGTGAGATCCCACTATTTAGCGTTTCCTCCCTTGATCATGTGTTCCATCCACTCAACCACATGCACAACCACAAACATATATAGCTATGCACAACCAAAAACAGATATAACTCTCCTCCAGTTTGTTTGTTGTGTTCCACATCAGCTGCTTCTTACTATTGCAGTAGTTGAAAAACATGAATCACACCATCTGTTTCACAACCCATCTTGAGATATCTAGTCATCGCCATCGGAGATGTTATATCAAATACATTCAACAAATTGTGAGCTAATGAAGAATGAAAACAAAAATTGGAGCAGAGATTACTCTTCTCAATATTCAAAATAGCTAAATAGATTGCATGTTAAACATTAATAGTAAATTACTGGAGTATAACTCGAGACCTATGGAATAGAATTGAAGTAAAATTGAATTGTCTATGACACCTAGCAGACAATAGAAACAAATACGATGACACATAGCTAAAAGTGAGAGTAATATCTCAACATCCCCTCCTAATATTAACTATTTCAAGTGGAGGCACTTACAATTTCTAATTTATCGCTTTGAAATTTAAATATATTATTGCCCAATGACATTGTGGAAATATTTGCAAGTTGATCTTTGGAACCACAAAAAGAAAATACTATGTCCCCACATTGACAAGCTCAGGGATGAAATGAAAACTTGTGTCAATGTGCTTTCTCTTTTTGAGGAAAACATGATTTTTTTTATAAAGAAACTGTTGAACAGTTTTCACAATAAATTGGAATTGGCTCCTTTGGAACATTTGATAGATCTTTCAATAATCTTCTCAAACACGGTGCTTGACAAGCTGCTGAATTTGCTGCTACATATTATGCTTATGTAGAAGATATTGAAACGATTGATTGTTTCTTGGATGATCATGAAATACGATGGGTTGCAAGATGAAAAACATACCCTGAGATGCTTTTGCCATCAACTAAACTCTTTGTATAATGGTTACCTTTATAACTTGAAAGTGAACAATTTTCAAAATGTGTATAGAACAAACCATAGTCTATGGTTTATACAATCACTTAAGATTACTCATTGGAAGGTTGCAAAAAGTATTTTATAGCATGACAAAGAATGAAAACAAAAAGTGGAGTAGATATTGCTCTTCTTATGCAATCACCTAAAATTACTCATTGGAAGGTTGCAAAACCTATCTTATAACATGACAAAGAATGAAAACGAAAAATAGAAGGGATATTTCTCTTTTCAATGTTCAAAAGAGCTAAATAAATTACATTGTAAACAAAAATAATAAATTACTTGATTAAAACTTAAAGCCCATCGAATAGAAGTAAAGTAAAAATTAACTATCTATAACACCTAACAACAAAATGAAAATGAAATGTAATAACACCTAACTAACAGTAAAATTAATATCTCAACCCCACTTAACCGCAACAACGTAATGTAAAGCTCTTATTTTTAACTTAATTTGTTTCGTTCCCATTCGTACCAATGACGTTCAAATACATAGAATTGTAAAGTTGTCATATTTAGCCATGATTCAAGCTACTCTCTATTTCATATCCGCCTCAAAAAAAATATAAATAACTATTTTCGTAAATAGTTATGCATAAAGTAATGAGAGACCAACTAAACCAATCAACTTTCAATCGTAAACGAATACAGACTGAATAAAATATAAAGTTCAATACAGAATGCAAACTCCGCTGAAATTTTCATAATATCTATGACTTTTATCAATTCACAGGTGTACCTTTATATCATATTTCACTAATGGTTAACATTTAGTATTTGTGGAATACCTTTCACGTCATTATCGAATAGAAAATTTAGATTTCTTTATTTAACAATGCTATAATAATAATTAAATTTTGATGTTGCATCTCTCAGAATCTTACATTTCTTTATTGAACTACGCTATAATAAAATAAAATTGATGTTGCATGCGTCAGAATTTTTTTTATTTTGATTATCATTATCATCATTTTCTATTTCCATTTTCTTGCAATCTGCTTCCAACTATCCATGTCTTCCCTTTTGACTCATATACCTTGAGGTTGCATGAAAGGACGACACTTCATTTTCTGATATTCATGCCGGAATGACTTCTGTAACAGCCCAATCATAAACATCATTTTTGTTTGATTTTATAATGAAGCTTGATAAGCTCCAAAAAGTTCGAAGGAACAAATATGGTATAACATTTTAGAATAAAGTTAGAAGACAATGAAATTGGAATAATTATTATTATAATCATGTTACGCTGATTAGTTTAAGCGGTATAATTGAATAATTACGAACTATAAATTGGCATGGAAGTCTATATCACACTAACTATTATTAGTGAGAAAACAAAATTAAAATGATCACTTTCTCATATTAGCTGTGATTTCAATAACATAAAATTATACAACTCATTTCGATACCAACGTCAAACATTGAGAAATGTTCACCCTTGTTTTCGCCCTCCAGAGAATTGTAGACGATTACTAATGTAGTCAAGTTTTCCATCCTTAAATCTTTATATGCTAGTGAAATTATTACCAATCCACTCGAGTTGCAATGTGGCTGCAGAAAACATGAATAAGCTAATAGTGTGGAGGTGAGCTCTCTAGTTTAAGAGGTTCCCACTCAATGAAGTATCTCTACACACTAAATTCACACGTCTCAACTTAGCCACATAAAAATATATTTAACATTACGATCATCATGCAACATGAGGGTGTATGTCATATGTCCTCAATAGCTTGTGATTCTTTTATATGAGTTTTTTGTTTCCTTTTTCTGTCATCCCCAAATTACCCTCTTCTTTCTTATTATTATTTAATTATTATTTTCTTTTAACTTTCTTTAATTTCATTAAAAAAAATTAGTTTTTTAATTTTTCTTTTCCTATGTTTTTATTTGACTCATTATTATTATTTATTTTATTATTTTCTTTTACTTTTATTTTTTTAGTATTTTTTTTTTAATTTTTTTTATTATTTATTTTATATTATTTTCTTTTTCTAGTTGTCTGTTGATCTCAATTCTATACATTTTCAAAATAATTTTTTTCCTTGAATGTCATTTTTCATATTTCTCTTCAATGCCATTTTTCTTAATTTATGAATTGGCTCTTTTCATTTGATGTTCACCTTCCCCTTTATGCTCATTATAACTCAACATTTATTACAATTATTTCCAATTTGGAATTGTTTCCCCACATGTTTTAGAATATCTATAATATTTACTCAAGATAAAATTTCATCATTTGATTTTTCTAAAATTTGATTTAATTTTAACTCCCAACAATCTTCTTTTAAACTTGTTCTATTTTTTAAATAAAAATTTACTTTAATATTCACTTTGGCATGTATTCCTTATCTTAGCTATGTTGTCCCATTTTCCCAAAATTAATTTTTTCCTTTCTATTTCTCAATAGAAAAGGTGTCAGGTTGGTAAGTGATACCAAACTTTTCCTTGAAGTATTCGTCTTATTCCTAAAACCAAGCGTGGCAAGTAAAATTTTCCTTTCAAGAACTCTTGATATAGTTTCTAGGTTGTTACAATGCTTGCACTTGCAGTATTCCTTTGTTATTCAGTAGAAATGGTTATTGTTCCCGTCAAGAAATCTTGTCATATTTCTAAGGGTTTCACAACACTTTCTTTTCAAGTATCTTTTTCTTTCCCAATACCAGGTATCTTAAGTTGATTGCACCCTTCAAAAAGTTTTACGATAGTTCCATGAGTGCCATAATGCATGCCCTTAAAATATATGTCACTGATGTGTGGCCCTTAGTGCAACCTTGTGAGTGATTGAATCTATGGTCCAACCTATATGCAATCATGTGGATTTAAGGTGAAGGTTCCCAACTTTAGACCCAAGACATGGCTACAATGATAGCAAGTGGAGTCACGAACGCTTCCCACTACCCCTCCCAAGAAAATTCAATATGCTCCATAGAGCCATATCTCACATATGTGAGTCATTAGATCAAAGAATAATGATGCAAGAGCATCTTACCTCCAAGTCAAAGCACATTTCATTTACTAAGAGAGTTAGTTCCCGAATTGACTAAAATTGTTTAATTTAAATGTACTTTCTTATGTTTTAAGACAAATTGTACATAAGTGATGAAAATGAGGAATATTGTAATGAGATCTACTATTTAGGAGAGATCTTGAGAATATTTGAGAGATTTAGAGAGATTTGAGGGTTAGTTAGGTCATCTGAAGATATGTGGATTTAGAAATAGCTATTTGTTGAATAAATATTAGATCTAATCCAGATTATGGTTTCATAAACCCTTTGTATAATTATCTAACCAAAAAAATATGTAATGTATATAAATAAGTATGGAGATGTCGAAAAGAGAGAAGTGAGGTTGAGTGGGCCAAAAGGGATAAAAGGGACTAATTCATTATATGTTGGGCCAAGAGGGCGTAAGGGCCCTGTAATTTATCTGTATATAATATGAAGATGACATTCTATTCAAGTGTTTAGAAATTGTGTGTGTGCCCAACTTTGATTATGGTTATGGTGGAATTTAATGCAAATTACATTGTAAGTTGTTATAATAAGCTTAGAAGGGAGAGTGTTTTGAGCAAGAACATTGGAATCTATGAGGAGGGATTTGATCCTTTTCAAATGGTGATGAGCCATTCCTTTTACAGTCCAGATGAGTAAAGCAGTTGATCATTGATCCACACAGTGATTAATGATCGAGAGTCAAATAAGGATTGAAGAGGGGCCCAAGGTTTATTGCAGAAGCATTACAGAAGTGATAACCCTATGAAAGAGCCGGCTGCAAAATATATCAAAGGAATAGCGGAAGTAGTGGAATACAAGCGAGTAAGACACAAGAGGGTTTAGACTTAAGTGGAGCTTGTATGCAGAAAGGGTTAAGATCAGGGCATAACAAATCGGGTTGAAGTATATAGGAAGAGGAGTGACCATTATTTTTTTTTAAATGTTCACAGGAGTCTATCTGTTAATAGAGTACGTGGGACTAAATTGATGTTCTATTAATGAGAATCCATCAAGTGACAGTGTCAAGTTGGAGGTTCCATCCTGAAAAATGGAAAGAGAAGTGCATAAGGGAGAAATTAGGCTGATTAGATTCCAACGTGACATATGAAGTGAAGCTGACCAATCAGATAGGATTTGGGGTTGCATGGAGTGTCAATGGGACCACAAGGGAATGTTGAAATCATCTTGAAGGAAAAGATGGGCACGCGTTTGAAACTGGACCAAAGACGGAAACTGACAGGATCCAAGATCAACAACTAAATAGAATATTTTTGTTTCCCAAAGTCCATCTCCCTTAAGAGGAAACCTTTATACACCCTAGGAGGGGATCGAGCTGATAAGGACCCAATGTACCTTCCATGTGGGACAAATCAAGTACAAAAGCGTGGAAATAGGAGCAAGGCAAGTGGATTCAAAGACCCGCATACCTATTTACATAATCGCATAAAGGAAATACTGAAACGAATGCTTGAGTGCACACTTGAGGAAGGTTGGGGTGACGTAGATCCAGGAACATGTGGAAAGGTAAAAATGAATGCCTGATAGGAAGCAGAGAAAGTGGGGCGAATTAATTGTTGATTTATCCCCGTGGACAAGTGCTATTCTCGAGGGGCAGGGTCCATAAAAACAAGAAATTAGTCAAATATTTTTATTGCCAAAAACATGGACACACAACATTGAACTGTAATACTCGTGCCAAAGATCTCTTGAATGGAAAATTAAAAGAATTTGCTAACATAGCTAGTTTTGAAGACTTGCCAAAATAAATTTTTGAGCACTTCCCCGATTATGATAATGATGATGAGTTAAATATAGATCCTCTCAGACTCTTTTAAGTTATCAATGATGTATGTTGTAAGTTATATTTGGTGTAGAACCAATTAATGAACATTGTTGCATAATTCGAATTATTTGTTCTTGGCGCTCGAAAACCCTTGAACACATCACTAGTTTGGTTGTGTTTACACTGTTATTGTTTGTTGTTTTTGGTTCTTGAAAGCCCCTAAACAACGACTACAGGTTACAATATGAGATCCATGTTTGTGAAACAGGTCAAGTTGTTTGATGAATTTTTGAAAACATTTAGTATTCAGTTTGTCTTCCTAGCAACTGATGTATAGCCGAAATTGAAATATCCGACAAATGGTGATTGGTCCATAGGATGATTCATTACATGACAAATTTTATCATGGAAGGCCCGACGAGCTGAGTAGTCAATATTGTTGATCTTGTAAATTTCATCAATGATGGTTTGGGGAAAGCATGTGTTAAATGGAGTTCTAGTGATAGGTCGAAGTAGTCAATGAAGAAAGAGAAATGTTCGCAAGATTCCAAAATGGACATGAGAGACCAGTTATATTGTTGTAATATGCCTTCTTTTTGTTTGTGGTTTATGTAATAATACAAGTGTTAAAGGGGGACTTGAAACGAATGCTTACTATAGTAGGTAGATTTGGTTGAGTTGTTGAGATCATTTCTCATCAACCAATCTTCTTGTTTTGGAATCTATTGGATCTCACAAGCACCATAAATATGTGATGTATATGTGTGATTTGTAGAGTATAATAGAACTTTTTCTTTGTATGTGCATCTCTATTTTTTTCTACTGTAAATTTAATATAAATTATAATGAATAAAATTCCATTTATATTGTTGGTTGTGTTTTGTTTTTGTTTTTTGGTTTGTTTGCTAGCATGATAGAGGTTGATTATGGTCATTGTCATTGTATCTTTGAGAGCTTATGACCTATCCTCCTCTCCCTAAACCAGTCACTACCAATACATTCAACCTTAAATCTCACCAATTAATGGGAGCTAACGGAGAATTCCATTTATATTATTATTTCAAAACCAAAAACAAATTATACACTTCCTATATACACCATTTTTTTCTACATTATCTAAATATCGAAATATTGCATACACCATTTTCTTCTACATTAGTTAAATATCCAAATATTTCATACACCATTTTCTTCTACATTATTTAAATATCCAAATACTTGATAGACAAAAATAATATTATTGTGATTTCCATATCTTTCATGGAGAGAAGAAATAGTCATGCCAATTTTTCTTATAGCTTTCCTACCATTATTTGCAAATCAAAGATTTCCAAATCATTCATGGTCAGCAGAAATAGGAATTTCTTTTATAAAGGTATTAACGTTTTTCTTCCTCTGTATGAATAGAGTTATATGTCAAGTTATCTTGTATGCCGATTTTCAAGAAATTGCATCACTGCTTCCCCTAGAGTTTACAAGAGACTATATCTTTGCACGTCTACGTAACTGTGATTGAAGCAAACATAATGGTTCAAGGTTCCAACTTGTTATCCAAATATTTCATAGAAGATATTAATATTATTGTGATTTCCATATCTTTCATGGAGAGACGTAATAGTTATGTCATTTTTCCTTATAGCTTTTGTAGCATTATTGGCAAATCAAAGATTTCCAGATCATTCATGGGCAGCAGAAATAGAAATTTCTTTTATAGAGGTGTTAACGTTCTTCTTCCTCTGAATGAATAGAATTATATGTCAAGTGATCTTGTAGGCCAGTTTTCAAGAAATTGCATTACACTGTTTCCTCGAGTTTACAAGTGGCTATATATTTGCATGTCTACCTAACTGTCATTGAAGCCAATATAACGGTTCAAGGTTCCAACTTGCAGATCTTAAAAATATAATTCATTGGCACGTTGCCTATCTGGATATACTTTAGTTAAGTGTACGTGTGTTCGAAGACACGTAGGAAGGAGTTTTAAGCAAGCCGAAGAAAGGGAAGAAGGAACACCACGGAAAAATAACAGGAATATGAAACCTCAAGCATAAATTCTGGAACAGATCAAAAGTTATGTCTTTAATGGATGTGTAATTTTTTTTTTCAAATATGGTGATATAATTGCTGGTTTCATTTCGACATATAAGAATATATATATATATACTTAAAATAGAAAACTCAAAATAATAGAATGACAATCCGTAAAAGTTATTATTTTTTAATATTATTTATTAAGCCATGTTATTTTGAATATTATTTATTAAATTTGATTGACATATAATATTATAAAATGGAAATCTATATTAATGGAATTATTTGTGAATATTAATGGAATTATATGTGGATAATTTGTAAGGGGTAAACTTTTATTCTTATCATATGTTTATCTGTAAAAGACAGACTTTCACTACTGTGGATTATTTATAGATTTTGGGTTTCTAACATAATTTTAAAACATACTCTAAACCTAAACATTGTAGAAATGTAGTGATTCGTTTTAATAGGGAAATATCATGGCGAAATATATAAAAGAAGAACATATTAATTTAAATGGGACACGAACAGACACTATTTCAAATACTCGAAATTATATATATATATAGCTAATCTTCACTGTAAAAATTACTCTACGTAAATATATACTCTTAAAAATCGTATTGGTCAAGTAGAGATATTTGGAAAGGCATCCAATCCTGTTATTCAAGTAGACAACTTTGCAATGACATCCACTCCTATTTATTTTTCAATTTGAATTTTGATTCTAGGTTACAAACTATGTAGATTGTAATCATAATATTTCCTCAGATAAAATCAGGGCTTTAACCTTTCCAAAATGAACCATTAGATTTGCAGAGAAACTACCTCACTGGTGTCGTGTACATAGTAACATAATGCATAAATGAGAAAATGGCAAATCCCATCCATATGATTTTATAAACCACACAAGTTTGAATTCGTTGAGTATACGTACTGGAAGTATCAATTTATAAATAAGAGGCATTTCTATTTAAACTAATGGAATCTGAAACGGTGATGGGGTAGAGAGAAGAGAAAAAGGAGTAGCTATCTGTTGGGTAAACAAGCAGTCTATCGGCAACTTGGGCAGTTCTAACTGTGGTGGCCGCTTGCGAGCTTTTGGGGTCATCAAAACCGTTGTATCTTCATAAAACATGAAAGGTTCGGTCACGATCCTTTTAAACACATTATATAAACAGTAAAAATTAAAAAAAAAAAATTATAGTTATGGCGGTCAACTCATGAACCCACCCTCAAACTGTTAAGGAATATAATGTAATTGCAATCTAAGTTTAGACGCTGTGCACGTATAATAACCCTTTAATATACACCTACCCCCACCGAATTGGTATTAACACCCGCGCATATGCCATAAACGATGACAACCTTGGTGTCATGTTAGCCTTGTTGGTTGACCCAACACGCATAACTTGTTTGCCCAGATGGAGGATGGAGATCCTTCCAGCTCATCCCCTCCATAACCAGGTGGCAAGGGATCACGTGAACTCATGTGGTTGACTCACTGTGATTTCCGCGCCAGGTTTTCCCGCTTTGATGGACGGTGGAGATCATTCGAGCTCATCGTATGGCTCAGATCAGTTCGAGGGTTCCACAGGCATACATAAGGTGTCCGGGTTCTCCGGTTCAACTCATTTGTTCACTTCGTCTCGACCGAGAGCCTCCTCGGCTTGTCAACCCTTCTGCATCGTCTGCCTTCAGGTATCAAACCCTGACATTCCACACCTGGTATTTCTTTACAGTTTACATTTCAACCCTTGAAGTGATTTAGTATTCGGCTATTCAGGTTTACTCATGGTGATTATTCTATGTGCAGGTGGATTGATCGGTTGCAGCCTCCTTCCGCCGCAGGGGTTTGTCACCTTCATGACACAAGTAAGCTCATCACCTCTTGTGGTTTCTGCGTTGAGATTTGAAGTGTTTTTGCTCTGGTCTGGGGTGTGTCTCATGACCCTTATCCTTCCTGTCTCAGGTTGGTTATTATATTCCAAATTTCTGGTAATATTTCTTCAGTTCGCATAGCAGTTTATTTAATAACCTTGCTAGGGTTTATACGGTACTGTATATATGCGTAATGTTAGGTTCACACAGCACTTATGCCGTGACTATTTGTTTACACAGTGTTGTAGCTATGCCATATTTCTATGTTTATACATTGGTTTAGTTGTACTACATTTCCATGTCTGTTCAACATTTCGGTTTATGTACAAGCGCAGGATTTTGCGCTGGTTCTCGACTATTCTTTCATTCAGATGAGATGTTTGTCTGACATTCCAGAATGCCTATTTCGACTCGGTTCCGTAGCCGAGTCTCTGACTGGTTTATTTCCTTCTAATAATCACACACTACTGCGGTTTCCGCTATCGCCAACCGCCCTTAGGGTCTGGTTCTACCATGGAAGTTTATATTCAACTACCAGATTTATTTTATTGCAGATGAACAAAGATACTGATACAACATTAATCTTTAATAACGACTACCATTAATCAATGGAAGAATACAGATTAGTCTATTCACCTTCAGTCTCAGTTCTTCATGCTATACTTGATTAGGAAGTACATACCTGGGTAGCCTGCTATCGATATTCCTACTTCCAGAAGTCACCTGCAACTGATTTGCTCTTATCCTCCCAACCTTGAGATCCACTTCACACTGGATTCTCCCCCCGAGCAGTCTTGCAGGCCTACAGCCCTCAACAAGACACATGCACTCCTGTGCTGGGTTATCTGGTCTCTACCAGACTTAACCTCTTTCTCAGGTTATCTGGTCTCTACCAGACTTAACCTCTTTCTCTGTCTGCTCTCTCCTGGAATTCTTCTCTCTGCCTGTTCATCAACCATTCTCCATCCACCTTCTTCTTCTTGTTCCCCTGTTAGGGTGCTCGCTGATCCATTTAACCAATGCCAAGAATTAGTTGTAACTGATATGTAATTTAAAATTACTTTTACGCAGGTTTGATTAACTGATTGGTAATTTAAAATTACCTTACGTGGGGTTAATCACAATAGGTATATTACATACTCCCCCCCTTAACAGGAACACCGTCCTCGGTGTTCATCTTTCGTCGGAACTTGATATTTTACTTGTGGTATTACTATCTAATCCACACAAATGTGATCCTTTCTCTTTGAAATCAACGATTTCATTCCAAGAAAAGACGACAAACAAAATAGTAATGATATAGTCATAAGAAATATCATTAGTTATAAGCATCAATAGTCATAATCATTTGTAATTGCAAAAATATGCAACTTCTACTCGCCACCACCTGGCCCTTGTTTATTCATAATAAACAATTCTCTGTGTCAACTTACCATAACTTACCATCTTATGCTTGAAAATCATGAATACTTTCATGTAAGCCTGTTAATAGAGGTTGGACAATTCTTCAACCTTCCATGGTAAGTAGTTCCTGCAATATATGACTAACAAATTCAACCACATTAGTCACTATATTTTGAGTCAAATGAGACACTTTGACTAGCAATCAATTGTGCAATGTTAGATGCTTTCTAAATCACAGTACTTTTACAAGTACTTAAAGAGCACTAATGCTAATCATCAAATGATAAATCACTGCTCACGTGCACACTGAACGAATTCTTACTAAAGACATCCGTAAAGTACTTCAAGAAGTACCAAAAGAGCACCTAGCTCTCTAATCATCAAACAGTCAATCATTTCATCAAGCAAGAATTGTCTTAGCTCCCACTAAGATATTCACAACATTATTAACACAATAAAGGAATTAAAATTTCCATTTATTCTTTATCGAGCACTAAGCTCATCTCTTATTAAATGTGCATAACATATTTTACACAACTATATGTAAAATTCATTTTTAACATAACATATAGCTGATTAGTTAATTCCTTTAGCCATGAGTTCACACTGGACTAAGGAATTCCCAACCCATGGGAACTGGTTCTCACAACCAAATCGAGTCATTTTCACATCCAGACAGTTTCTTTGATAGAGACCTTACCAGGTCTAACATGGAATTCCACTGGCCAACCAGCTCAAGAATTCCAGGAAGAGTAAATCTGGGCAGACAAGTACCATCAACCCCTCTGGGCAGGTAGCTGCCATCAACCCAAGGCATTCCAGCCTTTCACAATCCGGGCAGACAAGTACCATCAACCCTCCAGGCAGGTAACTGTCATCAACCCAAGGCATTCAAGCCTTTCACAATCCGGGCAGACAAGTACCATCAACCCTCCAGGCAGGTAACTGTCATCAACCCAACTATCTGCAACTGTCTGGCATGTTAAATTTCTCTTTTATTACTCTTTCTCAAAGTAATTTACACAATGAACCATATGAACATTATCATTAGCATAACAAACATGCATGTATACCATGCATTTACACTTAACCCCCAACATGGGTCCACAACATCAAGATTGATGGGAAACATATCCATCATACACATTGTATGCATGCAAATTTTCCAAATAGCATAATTCATGCATATCATATAACATCATTCTTTCTCATTTATAATTGCATTTCACATTGCAGCAATTTATGTGATGAGTTTTCTTGTTGCCATTAAGCTACCACTACTTAATCCCATCAGCAACAGTAATTATAAGTATGCATCAGTCATTACCTATTCAATTTCCAAGAATTCTCATGCATACAATATTGTCATGTATAAGAGCATATGCAAATACTCATTAATGTATAAATGTCAACAACAGTTGAGTTAATACTCTCAGCATTCCCAATTTTGCCATAGTCTGCTGCTCCAATTCAAATCATCATTAATGGAGTATTATCTCACGTTTACTATGGCTAGCTTGGGTCATGCATTGTTAATGTAATTAAACATAATATCTCTAATATACAAAGATCATAACTCTATATCATAATGACTAATCTTTGTGCATACCATTGCTTATCATATAAGCCTTCCTTTAATGTATGCAACCCATATTCCTTTCACTAGAATACTACCAGCATTTCTTACAATAAACCACATACCTCTTTCTTAAGGAAGTCATTTTAATCCTCATTTCTCTATCTTCCGATGTGAGGATTTCTCAAGATTCCCTTTCAAGAATTATTAAAGATGTCTATCTTTCGGCATAAAAACCAGGATACAAAAACAAGGTTTACTTATCCTTTATGCATCAAATCAAGCAATCGACACAGCTCTTCCAACAAGACAATCTCTCCAAGAGATTATTGTTTTCAAGGAAGCTATCATGACCACTGTCTCTAAGTACGCACAGTCTCATAATTCCAAAGTCAAAATAACTACCAATATGCAACATGTGTTCTCCTAACACAATTACTTTACTTTAATGCACATAGTTCTTTTCATGAAACAAGTAAGGATTTTGGTTCTCGTATGAACACTATTCTAATGTGTCTTTAAAGGAAAGAACCTCTATTTCCATTTTCAAGAACTCTCATAAAATCCTTTATCTTCATACATGAAGTATGCATACTCTTAGAATGAGACTATATTTGTGTATATATGTAATATACCCTTTCCTCAAGAAACTAGGGATAAATATCTATATGCCTGGAAGCACATCCTTAGTTATCTTTTATCATGCATGTAATGCATAATCATTTCACTAGAACTTAGGGACTAACTAGAATCGTAATGCAATTAGCATATATATATATATTTTTCAAGAAGCTTTTATCAAATAAAGATACATATTTTAATTCAAGCAAACTTGGCCACCTTCCATGCTATGTTCTCAGGACATTTATATACCTCATCCTCTTTCCCAAGAAGATACTTGGCTATATTTAAGAAGGATTTTATAGACCAGAGACAAGCATTTCACACACAAGACTCACGTGGAGTCTTTCTAATAGGAACTACCTATTTTCTTTACCAAGAAAACATACAAGATAATCAATCCTTAACTGCATGCCTTAACACATTTTCTTTACCAAGAAAATCTATAAAAGAACCATTCTTTTATTGCATGCATTCAAATACTTTCTCTACTAAGAAAGCATATAAAACATTCATACGTGTTCTTCAAGTAAGTGAACAAGACACTTATCTTATCCTTGGATCAACATGCATAACTAACAAGTTAAACCACCCCTACTGGAAGCAATTGCTCTACTTATGCAATTAGAAGCATAATCTCCTAAGTGTCACACATGCACCAGAGCTACCATTTGGTGCTATATGCAACAACTATCATAACACTACTATGTGACCATTTCAGAATAATGAGTTCAAGGAGACATTATGAAAATCATTAACATCAATACTCTATAGTTGGTCAAAGGAATACTCACATGCACATCGAGCGCTTATCTAGTCATCCCAAGACTTAGAGTCTTCCGCGAGATTCTAACACTCAAAGCTTGCTTTATCTGGTCATCACCAGACTTAGCGATTTCTTTTTCCCATCTCCGTCTGTCCCTACAGCACGGTCTTCTTCCTTCTCCTTGCTTCCTTTTCCTTTGGAAGCATCTATGGTTGGGGGAAGGTAATTAGAGTTTACTGACAACTGTATTAACACAGGTAGTCTATTTATGAATAATTATCACATGTAATTATACCATGAATGGGTCCTAGAAATACCCACTGAACATGCCTCTACCCTTAACTTCACACTGGTATGCAACATGCATAAGAAATCCATCATTCCCATAGTAGAGATAAATTCAACCATTATTTAATCGAGGCTCCAATGGTTTTTATCTCCCAACAAGTAATAATTAACATCAACACGTACCATGCTAATGGATTTCAGTTAATTAGAAGGCAATCGTCATTAGATCTATTAAGACATAAGAATATACTATTCATCATGCATGCTCATGGTGAATAAAATTAAGAACTCTTCTCATAAACAACTGGAACTATAGCACACACATTCCATGCATGTGACATCAATCAACCTTCACTAGTTTACGAATTGTAACCATCTTAGTCAAATTCAATTAATGCATATAAGTTTGATGGGTTAGTCATACAACACTAACCAATCCCAACTACCAATCGTCTTCATGCACCCATGACAAGACTGAATCAAAAGTTGGTTATGACAATCAAGTCTCGCTGCTTGACTCATTGCATGTTTTCAATGTCTAAGGGGGTTCTTCTAATGTCTTTTTTTTTTTTTTTTTTAAACAATTTGTCATCCTATTCAAGGATGTTCCCCATAATTTATATTCATGCATGACTCATTAAGTTTTGTTCATGGTAACTTCAATTTTGTTTAACGAATGTATCATTGTTATTACCATATTTGCAAGGTAAAAGTTGGTAGTTGATTGTCACTTTTCTCCCTGAGCGTTCAATATTGTTCATGATTGTAATGAGTACTCAATATTGTTCTTAGGTGCAACAAAAGTTTCATTGTCTTTTATCCTCATCAGAAATCCAACGTTATGAACGTAGTTATGCCACATCTTATTAACTACTTCTCAAAGAAGTCATAATCATGAATCACACCTGTCATGCCAAAAGTAGTGTACGGCATAAATGAATATGCGAATGATTAAACTCATACCCGAGTTAATGCCTACTAATGGCGTACTTCAATATCCTTTCCGCTTACCAATTCCCAAAGGCACCAGTATTGCAACCTGGCTCTGATACCACATTGTCACGATCCTTTTAAACACATTATATAAACAGTAAAATTTTTATTTTTTTTTTTATAGTTATGGCGGTCAACTCATGAACCCACCCTCAAACTGTTAAGGAATATAATGTAATTGCAATCTAAGTTTAGACGTTGTGCACGTATAATAACCCTTTAATATACACCTACCCGCACCGAATTGGTATTAACACCCATGCATATGCCATAAACGATGACAACCTTGGTGTGATGTTAGCCTTGTTGGTTGACCCAACACGCATAACTTGTTTTCCCATATGGAGGATGGAGATCCTTCCAGCTCATCCCCTCCGTAACCAGGTGGCAAGGGATCACGTGAACTCATGTGGTTGACTCACTGTGATTTCCGCGCCAGGTTTTCCCGCTTTGATGGACGGTGGAGATCATTCGAGCTCATCGTATGGCTCAGATCAGTTCGAGGGTTCCATAGGCATACATAAGGTGTCCGGGTTCTCCGGTTCAACTCATTTGTTCACTTCGTCTCGACCGAGAGCCTCCTCGGCTTGTCAACCCTTCTGCATCGTCTGCCTTCAGGTATCAAACCCTGGCATTCCACACCTGGTATTTCTTTACAGTTTACATTTCAACCCTTGAAGTGATTTAGTATTCGGCTATTCAGGTTTACTCATGGTGATTATTCTATGTGCAGGTGGATTGACCGGTTGCAGCCTCCTTCCGCCGCAGGGGTTTGTCACCTTCATGACACAAGTAAGCTCATCACCTCTTGTGGTTTCTGCGTTGAGATTCGAAGTGTTTTTGCTCTGGTCTGGGGTGTGTCTCATGACCCTTATCCTTCCTGTCTCAGGTTGGTTATTATATTCCAAATTTCTGGTAATATTTCTTTAGTTCGCACAACAGTTTATTTAATAACCTTGCTAGGGTTTATACGGTACTGTATATATGCGTAATGTTAGGTTCACACAGCACTTATGCCGTGACTATTTGTTTACACAGTGTTGTAGCTATGCCATATTTCTGTGTTTATACATTGGTTTAGTTGTACTACATTTCCATGTCTGTTCAACATTTCGGTTTATGTACAAGCGCAGGCTTTTGCGCTGGTTCTCGACTATTCTTTCATTCAGATGAGATGTTTGTCTGACATTCCAGAATGCCTATTTCAACTCGGTTCCGTAGCCGAGTCTCTGACTAGTTTATTTCCTTCTAATAATCACACACTACTGCGGTTTCCGCTATCGCCAACCGCCCTTAGGGTCTGGTTCTACCATGGAAGTTTATATTCAACTACCAGATTTATTTTATTGCAGATGAACAAAGATACTGATACAACATTAATCTTTAATAACGACTACCATTAATCAATGGAAGAATACAGATTAGTCTATTCACCTTCAGTCTCAGTTCTTCATGCTATACTTGATTAGGAAGTACATACCTGGGTAGCCTGCTACCGATATTCCTACTTCCAGAAGTCACCTGCAACTGATTTGCTCTTATCCTCCCAACCTTGAGATCCACTTCACACTGGATTCTCCCCCCGAGCAGTCTTGCAGGCCTACAGCCCTCAACAAGACACATGCACTCCTGTGCTGGGTTATCTGGTCTCTACCAGACTTAACCTCTTTCTCAGGTTATCTGGTCTCTACCAGACTTAACCTCTTTCTCTGTCTGCTCTCTCCTGGAATTCTTCTCTCTGCCTGTTCATCAACCATTCTCCATCCACCTTCTTCTTCTTGTTCCCCTGTTAGGGTGCTCGCTGATCCATTTAACCAATGCCAAGAATTAGTTGTAACTGATATGTAATTTAAAATTACTTTTACGCAGGTTTGATTAACTGATTGGTAATTTAAAATTACCTTACGTGGGGTTAATCACAATAGGTATATTACAGGTTCCAGGCAGTCAAACAGATTAGATTCATTGTTCGTTTCACTTACAGAAGAAGAACATATTCCGTTCTCATTCTTATGAGCTAATGAGGAGATTGTGGTCTCTGTCACTGGATTTGATAATTGGCAGCTCCCATTAAGGCTGTGTGAATGAGACTTCTCTGGATATTCATTACCGACTGAGTCAACCCGTTCTTCTTTCTCAAGGTGATCATTCTTTGCTCGTTCTTCAATCGACTTATGAGAAGAAGCCTTTCTGTATATCCGACATAACACCATGTCCATTTTCTTCTGCACATTCCAAATTAATTCCATCAGTACCTCTGCAGTGAAAGAAACCGGGCACTCTTCCACCGTGCCAGTATAGCCCCTTGATTCTACACAAATCAATGGCGTAGAATCAATAAATTGATAAAAAGATTTTAAATAGTATTGGTCTGCCCAGATAGGTAACTTTCATTTTTTCATTGTGCTCTTAGTGTTTAATAGATCTGGCTAATATAAAGGCAGCTGAGTGGAAAACATTAACAAACCTACCCTTGGGGTCGACGAGCTGAAATCTAACAAACCATATTCGTTCATGATCCAGTCGGTCTTCTCCCCGCGAGGGCCTTTTCCTTTGTAAAACACAAGTGTTTTCTTCAGACCGATGCAGTGAAGCAACTTGTTGCGGACTGCTCTGTCTGAACCGGTGGCCTTCCAGAAGCCCGATGCCGTCAGTCTATTAGTCCGTGGGCACGCCTTCTCAATCCATTGTGTCAATCCAGCATCATAATCCAAACCTGCAAGAGTACGAATTCATCAATTAGACTGTGAGAGACCTTTTAAACTTAAAAGCACTGAAAAACCAGAAAGTTGAGTGCACCTGGCAACTCCCAGGGATCATACCGATACAGGTCCAACGTAGGTATGATCTTACGAAAGCTCAGTGGATAGGGGCCTTGAACCCTTTTCTTCAAATAGAAGTCCAGCAGCTCCTCTTCTGTGGGATAGAATCTGAAACCTGGAAGGTCCCTGATTTCTGCGCCTACTACACCACGACACGTTTTCTGCACCAGGGCCATCTGATCTCTTTTGGAAGAACCTTTAACACATGTATCTCAGCATGATCTCCATTTACATAAATATATAGAGGGAAATCTTCATCCTTGGAAGTCTCTTCATCTTTGGAAGTTCCCTGGACTTCAGGTGAAAAAATACTTCAACGAATTTAGGGCAAAATAATCAATTATTGGAAGACAACATCCGGATGGTCCACACGTTAAAGTCTATACGACCGACTCTGAAATTTTCCTTCACAGCTTGTATAGTATGGCTTAGAATGAAGCCTGCGAGAGCGGCTTAGAATCGAGCCTCCGCTATATTTGGCAAGCTGCATACCTATATGATTAATTTCTATACCCATACTCTCTGTGGTTAGTTTTCGACCGCCAGACCACACAACAGCTCCGGATTTAAAGCTACGCCACAGCCTTTTTTTTTTTTTTCAGTTCGCTTCTTCCGCGTGGTGGTAGTCCTGACAGTGACAGGACAATTGAAGTCGCACTCTCGCCGTCTTGGTTCCTTTTTCATATCATGGAAATTTCTATGAAGTTGCAGGTTTATGGAAAATATATGATATGATCCTCAATATGATCCATAGTATATTCATTAAGTCATACAGAGAACAGACGGAAATTTCGAGGAGGTTGCATGATATCTTTGTACTCCGTGGAAAAGGTAAATTCTAATAATGCCGAAGCATATATTCATTAGATAATCAGGCAAATAAATTAATTTTTAAGATCGGATTTGCCGTTTAGAGAATCAGGCAAATAAATTAATTTTTAAGATCGGAATTGTCGTGGTGAGATAGAAACTTCGAACATTCATCAATTATGAGCAGGCTGAGCTGAGTGGAATATGTGTTTCCCTTTTTGAGTAGAATGGTCGGGATTGTGAGAGCGGGTGCCAAGTCGTCTGTTTCCGATTTTTGCGCTCCGTATTACCACGTGTGACGATGCGATTTTCATAACGAAATTGTATGCGAGAAAAGGGTTATATACCTCGTGCAATTTTAATTAAAAGAGGACGAGAATCACCAAAATTATAGTTATTTATTAAGTATAAGTTATGGATGACATTATAATAAAATTTTGATTTTAAATTATATATATATATATTATTAAAATTTAATTTATTGAAGAATTTAAAAAAATAATATTATAATGATAAAGAAAAATGTTTTAACAAAGAAAATAATTAATTTTAATTGATTTTATCAATTTAAATAAGCAAATTAATTTTAATAATAAAAATAAAATATTTTAAATAAGCAATTATAATATATAAAAATAGTATTAATAAAAATAGATAAAAGTGAAAAATAACCACTCTCGGAAATCATTTTCTGAATATATAACAACTTTTGAAGTTAGCTTTTATAAAGACTTCCAGTATGATTTTCAACGTTGCCATAGACTTGCACCATTTCTCCATTTCTTTTTGGAACGTGCTTGATTGCATATTGAATACTATTTTTAATATTTCTTTTATCTATGATTTAGTGCATATATATTAATTTCTAATATTCATGTTACCTATACCTTAATGCATATCTTTTTTTCGGGAGCATGTTTGACTATATACGGGCCATCACCTATTAATATTCCGTTTATCTATACCTTAATGCATATCGATAGGTCTCAATTTTGAATTCAAATTACGGTGTCCAAGTAGTTAACATTTTAAAAAATTATAAAAGATATGCTTAACTTTTAATGCATTTTGATCAAGTTATATGTACTATATATTTATTATAAAAGATATTATGTATAATGTATTAGAATATGTTAAAATTATCAATAATATATTATTTATTATAATACTGACATATAAATATTTAGTATTAATGTACAATAGGTGTGTTAAATGTTTTATAAATAAATTTCAATTTCAAAATAAACTCTCTGGGATAACTTCTAATTAATTTCTCTAAAATTTAATATTAAAATTATAAAATATAATTATAAAGATATTGGATTTTGAAAATTATATTTTTAAACAAATTTTATATTTAAATTTCTAGAATTTCATGTAAATATAAATTTTAATATTGACTTATTTAAAAATAGACTTCTTATTTTATGGGCCTTATTTCCACAAATACTAAATCTAAAATATATGATTCAAAGTTTTTAAAATTTATTTGAATTTTTTTACCAAAATATATTATTTTATAATTATACAAAAATATGTTTATCATTTCACAATTACATTCCTCAGAGTTATTCAAAAGACATGGATTTTCTGAAATTATAAATAACATTAAATACACTGTTTCAAAAAAATTATCCAAATTGGCTATATTCAATTGAATTTTTCATTATTGTTTTTTTCATTGTTAAAATATGAAATCAAATAAACTAAAATAAAATTCAAAAATCTAATATTTTGGGGAAATATTTTCTGGCTCGTCTAATGATGTTGGTTTATGGGAGTGGTAGTTCCTATAATGAATGTATTCGTGGAAAGACAATTATATTAAGTACACTTCATTATAATGAATGTAATCATGCCAAGATTGTTATATCAAGGAAACTTGAGAGATTCGTGAAGTGAATTGTAATATTATAACTTTTCATCTTTGGTGAAGTGAATTGTAATATTATAACTTTTCATCTTTGATAATGAAATACCTCGTCGCATGGATTTTTTTTTTAATAAACTATTAGGGTTTTACAATCTCAATTTTATCTATTGTATAACATTATGGTCTTCTTATTATTTTCTCTTCTAAAGTTATTTATTAGGATCTCAAATATTAATAGGTCGTATTAGAGTCAAATTAAATGAGGACGTGAAAAGAGAAACTAAACTTATCAGGATCTCAAATCCTAATAGGTTGTATTAGAGTCAAATTAAATGAGGACGTGAAAAGAGAAACTAAACCACATTGACATGAAGGCTAAATCGTGTAGCGACGAAGTCTCATATAAGAAAGAGGTTGGTTTGCATACTCGTAGAAGTATGGATGCGTGTGGAGGACATTATATAGAGGAAAAAAACTAAAGGAAAGGCTTATGAAGGAAAGCCAATTAAGGGGAAAGAGAGTGTTGTTCTACATGAAAATTGGCTAAAGAAAATGGTGCCAAAATGTTGGAAATTTATGAAAATTCCATAATAGACAGACAAAAAAAATGCTCTGTTTTTATACTCTGTTTTAACACAGAAAACCCAGAAAATCGCTTGCTGGAAACGGTGTTTCAGCAACACATTTTTTTTTTTAGTTGCTGTAACTGGTGTTTCAGCAACGCTGCTCGTGGTGTTTCAGCAACGTAATTTTTTTTTTTTTTTACGTCAGGTATTTTTTTGGTTACGGTGTAACAGCAACAGAAAAAGATTAACTTGCATTTATTAAAAGTAAACTAACTGTTACAGGAATTTCATAAAAGATTGTTCTTTAAAAAAACTTTCCTCTTGACAGAGGGATTCAACAAGGCTACTTTTAAAGACAGTTCAAGACTTAAAAAATTTCATGATGTAAACAGAAAATACATTACTGAGTCTGCACTGCTGTATTTTGCAGAAAACGAAATATTCTGTCTCCTCTGAAAAATCAACACGCTGTTTTTTACTGCTGTGTCTGCACTTTGCATTGCTGTGACTGCACTCCTGTGCATTTACAAAACATGTTGCTGTAACACTCTGTTTCAGCTCAGAACGCTGCTGTAACACGCTGCTGTAACACTCTGTTTCTTCCTTGAAACATTTTACACTGCTGTGTGTAAATACATTCATACATTCATGCTGCTGCATACATAAAAAAAACTTCTGCACTGCTGTGCATTACAAAGAGAGCTCTGTCTCTGTTCCTCAAAAAAAAACTTACGCACACTGCTGTGTCTACATTACATTTTTCAGATTTTTTAAAAAACTGAACTTCACGTCTTTTTACTTGCCGTAAAAGCAAAACTATACCTGTGAATTAAAATAAAATAAAATTAAAATCCTACCTACATTTACCAACTACAGCAATAAATTACCATCATTCCGTGAGTGACCACCATTCCGTAATAAATTGCTGTGTAATGACTGATTCAGGAAAAGACTGGAGCTGCGGCTGTTTAATGGCAGTTTCATCAATGTAGAGGTATGGTTGTTGATTCATCAGTACAGGAGTATGGCAAAGGACAGGCCCTGCAGTTGAAAATAATATTTCAACACTCCCCTTTAGTTTCAACTGCTGGGTTATCAGTCATACCCAGACATTTCCTCAAAAATTCAAAACTTTTCTGTCCCAAAGGCTTGGTTAGAATGTCTGCAACCTGCTCCTGAGTTTTGCAATGTACTAAGACAATTTCTCCATTATTTACCAACTCTCTGATATAATGAAACCTTGTGTCAATGTGTTTCGTTCTCTTATGAAACACAGAATTTTTGGATAATGCAATAGCAGAACTGTTGTCACAATAAATCACAGTTCCTTTTACCTGCTCTTGGCCTAAGCTCCTTAACATCCTTCTCATCCAAACTGCTTGACATGCTGCTGCTGTAGCTGCCACGTACTCTGCTTCTGCTGTAGACAATGCCACAATTGGCTGTTTCTTGGAAGCCCATGAAATGGCTCCTGAACCCATATGAAAAACATAACCGGAAGTGCTTTTCCGATCATCTACACTTCCAGCCCAATCACTATCAGTGTATCCAACTAAATTTGAACATTCTGAAGTAGTATATAAAATTCCAAACCTTTTGGTACCTTTGACATACCTCAGAATTCTTTTTGCTGCCTGCCAATGTGCTTCCTTTGGCCTCTCCATAAATCTGGAAATCAAACTAACAGCATACATTAAATCAGGTCTAGTTGCTGTTAAATACATAAGGCTGCCCACAATGCTTTTATACAAGCTAGGATCAAAATCCTTGCTGCTGTCCTCTCTGCTGAGCTTTAATCCCATCACTGTGGGAGTGATCGCTGCCTTGCATTCTTCCATCTTAAATCTGCCCAAAACTTGATTTACATATCTTGCTTGAGATATAAAAATTCCTTTTTCATTTTGATCTACTTCTATGCCTAAGAAGTATCTCAACAAACCCATGTCAGTCATTTCAAATTCATCCTTCATGACTGATTTAAAATTCTCAATAAGATAAATATCATTTCCTGTGAAAATAACATCATCTACATACAAGACAACAATTAAAATTTTACCATCCTTTTCCTTGATGTAGACTGTGGGCTCTCCTTCACATTTGTCAAATTCATTATCCAATAGATATGAATCTATCCTGCTGTACCATGCTCTTGGCGCTTGCTTCAGCCCATAAAGAGCTTTCTTCAATTTGCACACTTTGTGCTCTTCACCTTTCTTCTCATATCCAAGAGGCTGTTCCACATAGACCTCTTCCATTAACACTCCATTTAGGAATGCTGATTTCACATCCATTTGGTAGACTTTCCATTTGTTTTGTGCTGCTATGGACAGCACTGCTCTCACGGTTTCCATTCTTGCAACCGGTGCGAAAGTCTCCTCATAATCTCTCCCATACTGCTGTTTGTACCCCTTGACAACCAGCCTTGCCTTGTGCCTTTCTATCTTGCCTTCAGCATTGCTCTTGGTCTTATAGACCCATTTCACACCAATGACTTCTTTGCCTTTTGGTAACTCAACCAAATCCCATGTTTTGTTTCTCTCTATGGCATTAATTTCCTCATCCATAGCTTCTATCCATTTCCTATCTTTGATTGCATCTTCGAAATGAATAGGATCGTCAACATGACAATACAAGGCAAATAAGGAATTCATTCCTTCTTCATAAATTTCGCTTAGATTTCTAAACTTCTTACCTCGTTCACTTGGTGTGAAAGTGCTTGAAGATTCACTTGAATTTCCTCCTTGTGGTGTGCTTGGAGAAGCACTCTCATTGATCCTCAATGGTGTTCCTTGCTCTCCTTGTGTTGGTGCTGCTGTTTGGGGATTCATTTCAGCCACCTCCTCTTCATCTTCATCATTAGACAAACAGTTTTTAATGTTCACTGTTTTCTCTATGCTTCCATCCCAAGCTTCCTCTTCAATGAATTGAACATCCCTGCTCACAAAAAACTTCTTGGTAGATGGAATGTACAGCCTGTAGGCTTTGGATTCATCATTGTATCCAATGAAGATGCATTTCTCCCCTTTGCTGTCCAAATTCCTCCTTAGCTGATCTGGAATGTGTGCATAGGCCACACACCCAAAAACTCTCATGTGGGTGACTCCTTGCTTTCTCCCACTCCATGCCTCTTCTGGCACTTTGTTCAAGACTGCTTTTGTAGGACACCTGTTCAATATATATACTGCACAATGTACAGCTTCAGCCCAATACTCATTTGGCAAATGCTTTGCCTTCAACATGCTCCTTGCCATCTCCATGATGGTTCTGTTTTTCCTTTCAGCAACTCCATTTTGCTGCAGAGTGTACCGAGTTGTGAACTGTTTATGTACTCCATTTTCTCTACAAAACTTTAGGAATTCATTTGAGATATACTCAGCTCCTCTATCAGTTCTCAATACTTTTATGTGCATCCCGCTTTGGTTCTCCACAAGTGCTTTGAAATTTTGGAATTTCTCAAAGACTTCACTTTTGTTCTTGAGGAAATATATCCAAGTCTTTCTTGTAAAATCATCAATGAATGTCAAGAAATATAGGCTGCCAGCTAATGATGGAGCTTGCATTGGTCCACACAAATCTGAGTAGATAATCTCTAAGGGTGTCTTTGCCCTTATTCTCTTCCCTGATGGAAAACTTTTTCTGTGTTGTTTTCCCAAAATGCAGCCTTCACATAGGCTGTCCGGTTTCTCTATCAATGGTAATCCCTTTACCATTCCTTTTCTGCTCAATAAGTTTAGACCTCCAAAATTTAGATGCCCAAATCTCAAGTGCCATAACCAGTTCTCATCCTTTGGCACACTTTGGTAGGCCTCTTGGGTGACTGCTGCCATTTCCTTCTTGTTCTTCAAGTCTGCCCTAATCCGGAGAGGGAACATCCTGTTCCTTGTCATCTTCACTTCAGCAATGCATCTTTTGCTGGGTGGGATGTCCATGATGGTGCACACATCATTTACAAAGTAAACATTGTAACTCTTTTGGATAAGCTATCCAACACTCAATAGGTTACATCTCATTCCGGGGACATAGTAGACATCTGCTATGGTTTTCCTTTCTCCTTGCTTTGTAAATATTTTTACCTCCCCTTTTCCCATAACAGACACTTTACTATCGGTTCCTAGTGTGACCTCTGATTTCAAATTCTGATTTAAGGCTGAAAAGAGGGCTATATTCCCTGTCATATGGTTGCTGCAACCTGAATCTAAAAACCATATGTCCTCACTATGTGTTTCAGCCATGTTACAAGCCAACAGGACATTTTCTTGACTGATGTTTTCTCTTGTAACATTGGCATTTTGTCTGCTGTTCTTATCATGTTGTTTCTTTCTACAATCACTAGCATAATGTCCATACTTTTTGCAATAATAGCATTGAACATTAGATTTAACATACCTTTGTCCTTGAGCCTGATACTAATCTCTTTGTTGACTGCTGCCTTGACCTTGGTTCTGATTTGGATTGCTGCCTCTTCCTTGTGCATTTGATGGGCTGTTCCTTCCACCTCTGTTCTCGCTTCTGCCTCTTCCTCTTTGGTTTCCTCTTCCTTGACCTCTTCCTCTTCCAAAGGACATCTGGGTCTTGAAGGCTTGCTCAAGGGATGAGTTTTCATTCCTACTCAACCTCTGCTCATGTGTTATCAGTGATGCATGTAGCTCATCAACTGAATAGTTTGAGAGATCCTTTGTCTCTTCAATGGTGGTGACTATGGCATCAAACCTTGAGGGTAAGACCCTCAATATTTTCTCCACTATTCTTCTATCTTCAATGGTTTCTCCATGAGTTCTCATTTGTGTGATTACACCAATCAAATGAGTGAAGAATGATTCAATGTTGTCTGACTCCTTCATTTTCAAGTTCTCAAAATCCTTTCTCAGCAATTGTAGTTTTGCTGTCTTCACTCTCTCCATGCCTTGATAGGCTGTCTTGAGGGCTTAACATGCTTCATTTGATGTTTTAGCTGCTGCTCTCCTTGGAAATATACTCTGGTCTACTGCTAGATGCAACAATAAAGTGGCCTTTGCATCCTTCTTCCTATTGCTCTTCAGCTGATCCTTCTCTCCCTGAGTTAATGCATTGAACTCAGTTTCATCTGCTGGTTCTTCAAAACCATCTTCAACTATTTCCCATAAATCTTGAGAGGCAAACAGGGCTCTCATAGTTATTGACCAGTAGTCATAGTTCTTCCCATTAAACTGTGGGACCTGGGTGTTAAACATACCCATACCAGTGCTTGTGCTAGCCATTCTTTCAATACTTGACTGTGTAAAAAAAAATCACTGACTGTCTTCACTCTGCTGGTGAAGTTGCTACAGCAATAAACCCTTCCTTCAGCTTCTTTGACACTTCAAAGAGCCTGGACTAGCTCTGATACCATGTTGGAAATTTATGAAAATTCCATAATAGACAGACAAAAAAAATGCTCTGTTTTTATACTCTGTTTTAACACAGAAAACCCAGAAAATCGCTTGCTGGAAACGGTGTTTCAGCAACACATTTTTTTTTTTAGTTGCTGTAACTGGTGTTTCACCAACGCTGCTCATGGTGTTTCAGCAACGTAAATTTTTGACGTCAGGTATTTTTTTGGTTACGGTGTAACAGCAACAGGAAAAGATTAACTTGCGTTTATTAAAAGTAAACTAACTGTTACAGGAATTTCATAAAAGATTGTTCTTTAAAAAAACTTTCCTCTTGACAGAGGGATTCAACAAGGCCACTTTTAGAGACAGTTCAAGACTTAAAAAATTTCATGCTGTAAACAGAAAATACATTACTGAGTCTGCACTGCTGTATTTTGCAGAAAACAAAATATTCTGTCTCCTCTGAAAAATCAACACGCTGTTTTTTTTATTGTTGTGTCTGCACTTTGCATTGCTGTGACTGCACTCCTGTGCATTTACAAAACATGTTGCTGTAACACTCTGTTTCAGCTCAGAACGCTGCTGTAACACGCTGCTGTAACATGCTGCTGTAACACTCTGTTTCTTCCTTGAAACATTTTACACTGCTGTGTGTAAATACATTCATACATTCATGCTGCTGCATACATAAAAAAAACTTCTGCACTGCTGTGCATTACAAAGAGAGCTCTGTCTCTGTTTCTCAAAAAAAAACTTACGCACACTGCTGTGTCTACATTACATTTTTCAGATTTTTTAAAAAACTGAACTTCACGTCTTTTTACTTGCCGTAAAAGCAAAACTATACCTGTGAATTAAAATAAAATAAAATTAAAATCCTACCTACATTTACCAACTACAGCAATAAATTACCATCATTCCGTGAGTGACCACCATTCCGTAATAAATTGCTGTGTAATGACTGATTCAGGAAAAGACTGGAGCTGTGGCTGTTTAATGGCAGTGTCATCAATGTAGAGGTATGGCTGTTGATTCATCAGTACAGGAGTATGGCAAAGGACAGGCCCTGCAGTTGAAAATAATATTTCAACACAAAACATAAAGGAGTTTGAGACATGAAGTCTATGCAAAGTAAGAGCTAAACCATGCGAAGAAATCAAATAGTGAAATCCTCAACATGTGAAGGATTCAGCAAAGTAGCGGTCTTGATACAACATAGTTGAAATCCTCAACATGTGAAGAATTCAACAAAGTAGTGGTCTTTATACAACATAGTTGCATACCTGAAGTGGATGCATAGCTTTCATTCGTCACTTGAGTCACCATTCTTTAGTTGAGTAACCATTCAAGTGATCTACAACCATAGTGTAGGGAGAGGTATCCATAGTATCCACGAACAAGGTTGGTCATAGAGAAAATTCCATAGCTACTAGTTGGACGAAAATTCCAGCAAGTAAAGAGGTTACACTTTTTTCCTTTCTTTATTTCTTTTTATTCGTGGTCTAATTTTATTCGTGAGGACACACACACTAAAAAAAAGTGGTGGAAGTTTGCAATCTAATTATAGAAGCAAAGTCTAAGTTGTTTTTTAAGTAAAAGTTGATGTATAATTTTAGATTTATGCATTGGCGTAATTCAAAAAAAAAAAATCTAAATTGTAGGGATAGTATATGTGTATATAATAATGGCTAAGGAGATTAATACCGAATCTGGGGTTTGAAAATTTAATGCTAAAAATAATTTGAAATTACGAAAACTTAAAATGCGATATTTATTAGTAGAACAAATGTTAGATGTCGCATTGGATGGTAGGAGGAAGAAACATGTCAATTTGACCAATGAAACATGCAAATACCTAAATGCCAGATATCTTAGCATAATTTGGTTATGCATTGTAGATGATATATGGTCTAGTACTATCAAAGAAGTAACAGCAATAGGCTTATTGAGTAAGATGGAAAACCTTTATCTGGTGGAGTCCTTAACAAGTTATATCCAGTTTAAGAGGGAACCTTATAGTCTAAAAATCAATAAAGGTATCGAAATTATAAATCATTTGAATTTGTTTAATGATCTTATATTTGAGTTGAATCGTATGTATGTTTAAGTTAATGACAAAGATAGGGAATTTACATTGTTGGTTTTATTTCTTAAATCATGGGATCATTTCATCACTCCCATTAGCTCAATAAAATTTAGACTCTTAAATTTGATTCTATTGTTGGATAATTATTATCATAGGAGGTGAGGATAGAAACTACAATTAAGCTAGAAGCAATGATTTTATAGTTGGACAATTATTATCATAGGAGGTGAGGAGAGAAACTACAATTAAACTAGAAGCAATGATGCTTAAAGGTTAGAAATACATCTAGATAAGACTAAAAAGTAAATAAAAGAAATCTTAAATGTTGGTATAGTAACAATTATGCCATTTCAAGAGGGATTGTTGGAAGTGACATGAATGAAAATGAAAAGTCTAAAAATAAAAGAAATATAATTAAATTATGTCTAGGGATGATTGCTGAAGTTTTGTTTTATTGTAATGTTAATTATTCTTATGGGGATTAACATTTTTTATAAGATTGTTTGGATATGAAGCATCAAAATTAAAATATTTGATAGTATTGTAAGAACATTAACATATCCTAGACATATGCCTAAACTAAAGAAGAATTTGAGCTCTTTGGAAGTTTAGTATTTTGGAACTCATAAGTTTAAAAAGTCAATATGATGGTTGGATTATTGGTTTTCTCCGGAGCCAAAAAGTAGGAACAGTGAAAAAGGACAAACGAAAGGAAAAATGTCAAAATGGTGAAGTGACAATTGTTGTCACAAAGAACAAAGAAAAAAATCTTTATTTTTATAGAAAAATAATGAATAAATTTGAAATGGTATAAATGAAATAATATTAGTATTACATGAAATCATGAACCAAGCATATTGGATTTATTATTATTATTATTATATATTTTTTATTAAATATGAGAAGGAAAATTCATAAAAATGCTCAATAACCTTCATTATGACTAAGTAACTACAAAAAAATTGTTTCTCATATTAATTTAATGAAAATAATTCATAAATAACATGGTTTTTGAATTGTTTCTATAGAAATAGACCAAATGGATGAAAATAACAAAAAGCTACTAGATTTTTTTGGGTTATTTTCATATAAATGATTAAATTTTATTAAAATAACTTAGTAAGAGTGGTTCTTTGTACTATTTTCATTGGATTAGGATGTGAGAGTGGTTCTTTGTCTATTTCAATAATATTAGCAACTTTTTCTAAATAATAAATTTTTGTGCATTAAAATTCTATAGAATATAAATAATATTATCAAAATTTTATATAGAAAATTATCTTTGAAAATGTTTGGAAATTAATCCTATCTATGTTGTGTTGTTTGCCATAAATATTCAACAATTGATAACATATTAATTCATGTGTAAGTATATAGATATATGACGAGTTAAGTGAAGAAAAATATATTCTTGTTTAAATCCCAAACATATTCATAAATTTTTTATCACCACGAACCTAAAATAAAGTTGTTAGACTAACTAAAGTAGACACTTTCCTATTGGAATATATTTTCCAAAATGTTTTCCATGTTAATCATCTAGGAAGCTATTTAATGTCTTTCAAAATAATATGTCCACCTTTGCCAAACCTTATCAAGATCTCGGTTAGATCTCTTCATAGATTCTTAGGAATGATGATATCTTATATTACTAGTTATGTTTGGTATGTTCTAGACATTTCCATTCATATGAAAATTATTTTTGACTCGCAAGACGTGGTCTTCAATGAGATTTCTTACAAACTTGCTATTTTCATGCAAACTAAGATGCTCTTCATGATCAAATATTTGGTCTTTTCTCTAGTATATTGCATTATATTTGAAATTCCCCCCCCCACCACTAGGAAATGTTAATGTTGATGATGACCGAGTTTTGTTATACCACCCCACATTGTGGAGACGTGAGGTGTCATTCCATTTTTTCCAAGTTCAAGATCTATATGTTAAGGAGTTTAGATATATTTTGACTGAAGTTAATCCCAACTTACTCATAGAAGTAGCATTATATTTTCTAAATAGAACGGAAATTTATACATAAATAAAGAACTGAAATAAAATTTTCCATTTTGAGAGGAAAAATTTTCTCCTTTCCTGCTTTTCTTGTAATATATTTTTCTTTTATGAATTCTATAAACAAGACAAGGTTTCATCTTGTTTCTTTTACAAGAAAAAAGAGTTTCGATTTATATATTTTCCATTTAAAACATTTCAATTTTCTTAATTAAAAGCTCATATCATATGTTTGAGATGATAATGTTTTTAAATCCTTTTCATTCGAAAGAGATTGAACTTTGAAAAGGTTTTCATCTAAGCATAATTTTGATGCCTTAGTCTCAGTTGTTTATAGTACTAATTTAACAAGGGCACAATAAATTATGGAAGAATCTTATGATAATTATCTTTTGAGCATCAAAGTTACTTCTGAGGAAATCATGATGGTTTACAGTCATGATACAAATACATTAGCCATGATGATTACATGTACAAGGAAGACTAATTTATGAAAGCAAGATGATCAACATATATAGATGGCGAAATATGTGACTAGCATTTATTTTGCCATTTCCAATCTCCCAAACATGAGTTGTTATTCTACCCATGTAATCAATAAATGAATTGAAAAAATAAGTGAGAGAAATGACGGGTGTGTGGAAGGTTTATATTGATCTGTGGTGTACAAGGAAGGAAATGAAATGTAGAAAATTAAATGGAACTCACACAAAGAAATATAGTATAGATAACAATCATATGGTGGAAACCCAAATTTGATTCCAAAATGAAATAAAAGAATATTATAGAACACATACTATCTAGAATGGTGCTAGCTATCTATGAACAAAGAGAGATGGTTGCTATGTGCATTCACAAAAGAAATTTCTAGTGGTCATCATAGTTTCCTTTTAGAAGAAATAAAGAACCCTAGAGGTCTGTAGAGTTACATAAATGTTTTGTTTTATCAACTCAATAAAGGCAGTAAATCAAATATTTTGACAAGGTAACAACTCTTACATGTCTTATTTTTCATATGCATTAATGTTCCTTATTGTTATATTAAAGAGTGGATTAGTTACAAAATTAACATGATTCTACAGCCATTTTATAAGTCTGTGGCTACCTCCATGGTTTGCAGGGTCCCGGTGCGCTAATGAAGAAACTAAGCATATGGGTAGTTAAGAACCAATCCCTTCATGGATCTCCTCCTATTCGCTTGATCCAATTCACCAAAGGAATCACACAGTGACATAGGTCAACACGTAGCAGCAAGTATCTCAGCACAACATGTTTTCTCAATTTGCTTTCCAAATAGAATATTGACAAAAAAACGCTTTTCCTGTCTACCTTCATATTTGAATTAAGATTGAACAACAGACCTATAGGCATAAAAGTCTCAAGTAATTGAATACACATATTGTATAAATGTATATCCTCTGTAAATGATATAAGGGGGGATGTATTAGTTAATTGTTGAAGAAATTGTGCACCAAATGTTAGTTCTTTTATTAATTTGAAGTTACCTTCCTGATTCGATGCATATGTGATTGTGAATCATACCTATTGAATGTGGAGGGTCCCTGCAATCAGTCAAGGTTTTTAGTTTATTTTCATTTTGTTGCTTTATGATTGCTTTCATTCAACTTATTTTTGTTATCATTGCATTCTAGTTTAATTACTTCTTTGTTTTCAGTATTTCATATAATTCATATTATCTCGTTTACCATTTCATATTTCATTATGCTTGCATTCATCTAATAATTTAGTCCTTCAACATTTTTTCGCTTCATTACAGGTAACTTGTCCATGATTTCTAGAATTAGAATTAATATCACTGTATAGTATGTAATTAGAGATTTCTTTCATAATCTTTAAGATCATAATTTGTATATATATATTTCATAGACAAGATTTTGTTTTAATTCCAATACTCTGTTTCATAAGCACTAAGGTGTTTATATAGATTCGTAATTTTAGAATGAATAACATAAGACATTTTAGAATGATACTCAATTAGATATGATTTGGTAGTTTAATCTAAAAATAGCTTAATTTTCATTTAATCTAACAATAGCTTAACTTCCATGTATTAATTTGTAGAAATCTAACTCTAATAAAAATCTAGATAACAACAAAAATCTCGAAACAAATATAACCATCATCATACTAAATGAAAGAATAGGTTTCTAGCATATATAGTGCACCTACACTTCGTAAGTTTACCAACTTCATTCGATAATTTATGCTTGCAATTTAAGAACATTAAATTGACCTAAAATTTTGGCATTGTTGCTGGGGAAGTGTAAATAGAGGCCTTAAAAAAAATTCAAATAAAAACACGACATGCATAGGGAAAGACACTCTAAATGTAGGTTTGTAGGTCAAGGAAGATGTTCAATTCCTACATCATCACTCACTCCACAATTACCTCGTAGTGCCACACCACCCACACACTTGAATTCCATTCATAGCAGACCAATATAGACTTCCAGAAGTCTAAAGATCGGAAATCCAATCTAAGGGTTCACCAACTTTATCAACAGAGGTTGTGATAGAAGATCCTACATCTCCAACAACTAGAATAACTTTTATATCTTCAATTGGAGAACAACTTCTAGCTCAAGAGTTATAATTTCCTTCTGAGGAAGAAGAGGAAGAAACTTACTTCAAACCATTGATAGAGGAATGAGAAGAATTAGAATAAAAAATAGATAATCATATTGTAGAACTAGATATCTCTTCTGAGGAATCCATCATAGCTGAATAAGGAGAAGGATAAGTTCACATTGTCAATGGTGAACAACATAGGATTGGAGGAGGAGGAGGGAACATAGGAGGTGGAAGAGGGGGTGGTAGAGGTAGAGGAAGAGGAGATCCAAAACCTTTTGGATTCCCTATCCTTGATGAGGATACAACATTAACAATGAAGAACATCTGACCCTCCATTCTCCCCAATTTTCATGGAATAAGAAGTGAACAACCAAAGACATTTCTCTTCAAATTTGAAGTATTATGTACATCATATGACTATATGTATGATGGTCAAAAACTAAAATTTTTCCCTGTCACCTTAAAGGATGCAACATTCAAATGGTTTATGAGTTTAGAAATAAATTCTATAAGGACATGGGCACAAATGAAAGATGCATTCTTAGATAAATATAAGGATTATTGCATGCCTCATAATATCAAAGATGTATTCTTCAGAATGGTAGAAAACGAAGATGACAATCTTGAAGACTTTGTCGAGAGATTTGTTTATAATATCAAAAGGGAAAAAATGAATAATCTGGATGAGGAAACTTTGAAAGCTCTCTTACTCAAATCCATTAAATATTAGTGGATTGATCTTCTCAATCTAATGGGAAAAGGAGATATTTCACCCTTTCCAGATATATGTGATATATGTGTACGTATTTCAAGAGGTAAAGCAAGAACAAGAAAAAGTTCAAGCGATCGTCTTTTATCAAGAGTAAATAGATTTGTAGTTGGGATAGTAAGTAGGGTAGGAATAGGTGCTTTGCTTTATAACTTTAAAATAGGTATTTTAGGGAGTCTTACTCAGAAAATTGACACCTTTAAAATACAAAACAAGAAGAAAGATGAAAATGTTGCATTATCCATCTTTTGTCCTAGGTGTAGAAAGAAACATGCTCTAAGTGAATGTCCTTTGGATTTAAAAAGCATAGAAACATGTGTTATATGTGTGTAAAATCACGCTAAAAAGGAATGTCCCTCTATACCAGGTCTTAAGGGTGTTTTTAGTGAAGAAGGAATTCCAAATCAGGTAGACCCCCCTTACTTTATTTCCAAAATACCATGGACAAATCCTCAAACAAATCAAACTTGTGATTTTAATCCTCAAAAATTTTCACAATATTCACAAAATAATTGGAATCCACCTATGCCATGGAACCTTGGGCTCAACCACCATAATCTCGGAATCAAGGATGGAAAAATCCTTATGGAAGATATTCTCAATATAAACAATATCCGCCATCTTATCCACATTTTCCACCAAAATACTTCCCTCAAGCCAACCAATTACCTCAAGCTCAAGCTCAAAATGCAAATCCACAACTTTCTTTGAGATTTACGCAACTACCAAATCAATTACCTGTTCAATGATTTCCAAATCCAAACAATAAAACTTCATAACCTGTTTACAACTTAGAAGGACAAAATCCTCAATCGTATATGATAACTCCATTAGATCTTAATAATGTTCAATTAAGGTTTGGTAGAGTATTAGAAAGGAAGAAACCATTAGTTGTTATTTAAGAAATACAAAAGAATTCTCAAAAAGATAATAATAACTCCCAAGAATAAATTTCCCTTCCTCAGAAAGAAAATATTGAAACAAAAAGAGTCTAATACATTCTAATAATACTCCTATTATAGAACAACCTTCAGTATCTATCTCAAGACCACCTTTTCCTCAAAGGTTGAAAATCGATAAAAGAGAAGGAAAACAAATCATATTGCCTAATTATGATATGTTAGATGAATTGAAAAATGTTTGTATAAAAATTCCTTTATTATAAGCAATCAAATAAATACCAATTTTTTGCAAAAAGAATTAAGGAATTGAGTACTAAAGGGTCCAGAAGAAAAATAAAAGAAATAGGAAGAATTCAATTAGTCAAGAAAATTGCAGATATTATGATGGGGAAGAAAACAATTCAGAAATATTTATATCCATGAAGCCACATTGTAAAAACACACATCAATGCAATTGAAATACCAAACATTGTTATTGATCTAGGAGCGGCCATAAACATAATGAGCAAACAAACTTTGGATTACAATTAGCAGACAGGTTTGTAATTAAACCCGATGGTGTGCTATAATATATATATGAATCCTTAGATTCTTGAGAATATCCTGTTAACTTCATAACTGTAACCCCCAAGAATAATTTAGGGTGACATCCATTAATTTTAGGAAGACCATGGTTAGCTACAACTGATGCCTTTATCAGTTGTAGATCAGGAGAGATGTTTATCTTGGATGAAAGCTTGACAAACAAATTTACATTATACCCACCTACAAAAACAATGATAGAAGTAGAAAATGAAGAATGGATAGATGAAGGTAATGATATAAAACCAGTTTTCACTATTGCACAAATAAATTCGGAGGACCAAATTTTAAATTCAATAGAAAATCATGAACCCTCTTTATATTGTGACGATAGTCCAAATTTTTAGGAACAGTGTGATATCACAAGGAATTCCTTTCAAATATGGGTACATCATTAGTATTGATATCATCAATGTGAACCATTCTAGAATAGCATTTAATCCCATTGTTTCTGATATGGAAAAGCGCCAAGAGAATAAGTATTGGGAAAGTGAACACATCAAGCAACACTACTTGGAAATATTAGAGAATTATTTGTATCATGTGAGTGGTAGAGGATGGAATGATGACCAAGACCAGAAAAAGGTCCATGATACCTGGAATGAGCTCCATTCTCTCAACTATGGTGATGAAGATTATTTGAATGCCCACGAGATATTTAACATCACTCGTCAGCTCTTAGCTCTTTTTCCACTTGTTGATGTGAAGCCCCTTGATGGTTTCATTAGTTTGGCAGAGATGCAGAACTAACATGTTTAGATTGTTATCAAGAGGTTTCTGTAACCCACTAATATGGAGTTGGAGACCATCGATGCCAACAAAGATTGGTTGGTGACACTCAAGGAATATGTTCTTCATCTTCCAGATGAGGAATTAGCTAATAATAGCATGGAGCGTGGTGAACCTGGATGGTGGAAAGAGCAATTTAATTATGCTGATGAGGATGGAAATGGAGCTTTGAATCACACTGATTCTTATAATTTTTTGCAACCTGGAGATAGTAAGAGTTATGACACCTAAAAGGATGGGGAAAACATGTATATATACCCAATAAAGATTGGCATCACGACAATCAAATTATTTCTAGAAGCCATGAGGATTAATAACAGTGTGATATGCCCATGGATACGATGGTGGGGGCTCGATGACTCAATAACAGATTTTGTATTTTTATGGAACCTCATATTGATGGGAATCCAGTGAAATACGTAGACTCCTTATTTTTTTAGGAATCTCGTAGCAATTCTAAAGTTGTATGCATGTTTAACCTTTGATCGAGATAATTAGAAGATGTTGTTATAAATATGAAGATCTTGTATTGTAGAGGGGGGATGGAGAGACATAATATTAAATTTTAGAATTGTATTTTAGCAAACAAAGGTCAATTCTATTAGGAAGGAGGGGAGGAGACGGTCCCAGTGTAGCATTACGCAAGCATAATTCATCTATAGATTGCTCCCCCTAAATTCTGAGTCTGATCCTTGCCCACACAATGTAAAGACTGACATTACAAGGATTAATCAAGGCATTTCAAGCTATGTTCCGTTTAATCATTTTATGTGTTTTATGATTTTAATATATGTGTGAACCAGGTCATTGATAGACGGTGCGAGTTGGTTAGGTTGGTCGCTAGACTAACTCGACACTGCTATGAATATTTCAAGATTAGGTTGGATTGCTATTAAATTTTCATTTTCTATGTGGGAAATGTGTGGAAGATTAGATTATAATATTTAATTATTTTCAGTCTCTTTCCTTCTCTAAAATTTATGTCATTTGAGTTTCTGCGTCGATACAATATTGCAAGAATTGTTCTTGCAATTTAGAAATGTTTTTTTTTAATATCGAATAGTAGATCAGATTGTGTGTCAAGATATGTCCCTTGAGTTATTATGTACTCATAAGGTCGTATTATGCGTTGATACCCTGCCTCTATGAGTTTTTAATGTGCAATTAAAATTATTTAAATTGGTTCAAATCCAATAGGTTCATGCTCAGGAATATGAGATTGATTTCCCTCTTTCTGAGTGATTATGGTTTTGGAGGTATCAAAGTATTTATTAAATCCTAAATGGCTATGCTTATAGAGGCCACATATTACTCAAAATCAAAGACCCCATATACATTCAAAATTGTGATTCATGTATACTGAAGAGTCGACATTAATGAAAGGAAACTACATTATGTTTGAAATCAGCAATGCTTCTTCCACATTGTAGTTTCCTTTAGACTTCTTGTAAGCTTCCCAAGGTTTATTTTTAGGGGCAAAGAAGGTGAGAGAATTTATATTAAATCAATTTATTTCATATATTTGTTTACACACTGAATGTACCTGGCAAGATTTAATTTCTTGAAAAGGATTTCATTATGCAGAGATAGATGAGGCAGAATTAGTATAGACTCGTTATGAGGTTTTCTTTGAATTGATCTTAAATTTATTCTAGAATTTACAATATTTTAGATGTTGTTAAGGAAATTCTTGGTTTCTAGTCAAATAATAGTTAGGATTTACCTTATGTTTGCCCATAATTAGGATTTCCTTTCACAATTTCTAATAGTGTAAGAGTTCCTTTCATTTTTTGCATGTTTTCAATGGTTGGGATTTGTGTTTTCTCAAATTTCCTTTGAAGTGTAGGATTCCATTTAATTTGTTGAGATTAATGCGCAAGTTAGACTAAAGATTTATCTAAAGGTTGTTGGGGGCTCCCTCTGGCATTTTGAGTGTTGTGCCTCAAAGTTCACGAACTATCAGATTGACAATTAAATGTTGGTCCATTAATATGCCCTATACTGCACCCAACAGGTAAGAGAAGATGAAATGCTTGAAATACTTAAAGCATTCCATGATGAACCATGTGGAGGTCATTTTGCTGACAAAAGAACTTCTTATAAAGTCATTCTCTTAGGATATTATTGGCCTTCCATTTTTAAGTATTCCAAGGAATATGCTAAGAGGTGTGATAGTTGTCAAAGAATGGGTAAATCTATTCCTTCAGACAAAATGCCACTACAACCTCAGGTACTCATTGAACCCTTGAAAAAAAGGGATTTTTATTTTCTTGGACCAATTAATTCATCTTCAAAAAAAAAAAAAAACATGTTCTTGTATGGACTGATTATGTTACTAAATGGGTAGACTAAAGAACTTTCTTTTGCTACTGAAAATGTTGTAGTTTCATTTCTTTTTTAAGATATTTTTACTCATTTTGGTGTCCCAAGAGAAATTGTAACAGATCAATGAAATAAATTTACATCTAGAGTAGTGCAAAATATGGTAGAATAATATAAAATCAAGCATCAGAAGTCTACCAAAAAATGAAAAAGTAGAGTCTACCAAAAAAGTGATTAAAGAAATCCTCACCAAGACAATTCACTTGCATAGGAGGGACTGGGAAGAAAATCTTCCAGAATCTTTATGGGTCTATCGTACCACCTGGAGAAACACAACAAGACATACTCACTACGAACTTGTTTACAAGAGGCAAGTCCTATTTCCAATTGAGTTCCAGATTCAAACCTACAAGACAACACTCAAGTTGGGACTTGAATTATCAGAAGCACAAAATAAAAGAATGGGACAACTCAATGAGCTTGATAAAATAAGGCAAGATGTTATCCAAAAGACTATTTTAGCCCAACAACAGAAATCTATATGGCATGATAAATACATCGAAGAAATAAAATTTCAGTCAGGGGACTGGGCACTACTCTTTGATTCAAAGTTCAAAAATTTGCAAGGAAAATTTCAAACTCACTGGCTTGGACTCTTTGAGATTGAATTTTTTTTTGATAATGGAGGAGTCAGAATTAGGACTATTGATGAATAAAAAGTTCATGTCTTAGTGAATGGACATCGACTTAGGATCTATCACAAGCCGATGAAAAATGAGGAATTTGTAAATATTTTTTAGGAAAACTCTTATTTGAAGTTGGTTAAGAATTCTTCTTCTTTTTCATATATATATATATATATATATATATATATATATATATAATCATGAAAACCATCAATTGTTAGCATGTTTATGTAGAAAATTCAAGATAAAAACCAAGAATTCTTGGCATCTTAAATTTTCTTTGTATCCCATTTTCTAGAAATCCATATTCTTTTATCCCTTTCTTTTAAAAGAGAATAAATAGCTACAAAATTGTTTATTTTCTACAGCTATGATGACTTTCTGCAGCCAATGTGACAGACATTGATCATGAAATTGAAGGAACAATTGACTCCCTCCACTGCAAAGTACCTAAAGACAACATGTCAGGAAATCAAAGGTTAGCAAGAAAATAAATCAAAGGGTATGCACTTCTTTAATTAAATAATAGGGATCAAAACATTAAATATATGAATTGTAAGCCAGTACTACAGAAAAATCAAAATCATTATTGCAAAGAGTTGGTCATGTCATATCAAATCTCGCACAAAAACGTCATTCACTTCCACTCATCATAAGTCATATCCCGATCCATTGAATCATCCACCCAAACATACATATGAATGATCTTAACTGATAAATTCTACCTCATTCCCTTATATCGTCACTACCTAAACTCTCATTGTTCCACCACTCACACTCTCGTCCTCTCCACTCTAAAACCCCTACCAAGCCATCCTACCCTATCAAACAAAACAGTTGTGAAACAAAGCTTCTTAGCCATGGGTGTGATAGTCAGAACAAAGCCGACAGGCAAGAAATTTTTGGAGGGGTATCCACAAACAAAAGAATTACTGCAGAAAGCAGAGTGCCTCAAATTTGTAGAGAAATTCGATGCCTTTCATAGGGAAGTAACCAAATCCTTTGCCAGGGCCTTTGATGGAGTCGAAGTGGAGATAGGGGACATAAAATTCACAATGACAGAGTCATTAATAACCAAAGCCACTAGACTATCGCAGATTGGAGAGAAATGGTTCAAGAACAGAGCTATTGAAATAGAGGACTGGAAGGTTTTCCTGAAGAAACCAAGCATGGACACCACCATTCTCAAGAAGGGCATCACAAGCATGGCATTGAAAAGTAAGTGGAGGAACCTACTTCTAATAATCCAAAAAAATGGTACCTGCAAAGGAAAGTTTGGTTGTATGTTTTCCTATCATATTCAGCCTCTAATGAATTTTCTTGAAGAAAATGAGATAAACCTTCCATATTTCTTGTTGAATAGTATTAGATGTCATAAAATGTTCAGAGGACAGTTTAGTTTATATATAATACAATGTATCGCCATGGTCTAGTCAAAATACTTGCTGAATTTCATCTCTGAAACATAGATTATAATTGGGAGAGCTTTTTAGTAAGAAATTACTTGTAGGAAGAAACTCATGGGCAACCAAATAGAAGTAGAACTAAGAGGGGAAGGAAAATAAAAATTGATAAGACACAAGAACAAGAACAACAACATCCACAAAAACTATCAAAAGATGACATCCCACTTGCAAAAGTTTTAGAGAAAATGAAAAAAAGAAATGCTAGAAGAAAGAAAGCAAGAAGAGAAACAAAGATTTCATCACAAGTAGTGAAGAGTAGAACAGAAAGGAGTAAAACTCAAAAGACCCCTTTCATAGCCTTAAGAAGGAGTACTAGACTCAACTCAACAAAAGGATTACCATCAAAGAGCACAGAGAATGTTAGTATAGAAATAGAGGAAAACTTAGAAGCCGAAGAAGAATATTCAGGAACTCCTCCAAGATTTTCATCTCCAAGAGTTTCGTCACAAAGGGTTTCATCACCAACTGTCACATCACCTCCTCAGAGTCCAAGACAAATAATGCCAAAGATTGATATGGTGAAGCAAGAGATCTATGATTATGGATAGTCCTTGGAGAATAGGGATGCAATAAGAAAATCAATTCCAATTCAAGAGGAAGAAGAAAGTTAGTGTAGTGAGCCACAATAACCTCTAAAAGTCAAAGTATTGAAACAAGAAATCTTCAAACTGGAGACATTAAACAGGTACCTTAAAAATGAAAATCAAGCCTTGAAAGCATAGAATGAAATTTAAATAGCTAAGAGTGACAACCTCCTCTTACATATAATTTGTCATTTAATACCTACAAGAATCTGAAGAATAAAAACAAGGCTTTATAAAAATAGGTTATAAACTTGACATACAAGATACTCATGAGGAAACCAAGGATGGAAATTACTAGAAATAAAGTGAAAAGTATGAAGTTGGATGTACTGGCAGAAGTTTCCAAGCAAATGTAGTAGTTCAAGATTTCAATTTGTGTAGTTTGTATGAGGGCATACAAAATCTTCAGTGTGGGGAAATGTAGAATTCCATAATTGTTTTGTTTTGACACCCTCTTTCCACCTTTTTCCTCCTTTTCATCATGAGTATCAACTCAATAAAGGTAGTAAGTCATAGATTTTGATAAGGTCACAAATCTTACATGTCTTATTTTTCATATGTGTTAATTTTCCTTATTGTTATATTAAAGAATGCATTAGCTACAAAATTAACATGATTCTCTAGCCATTTTATAAATCTACTTCTACCTCCATGGTTCGTGGGGTTCTCGTGTGCTAGTGAGGCAACTAAGCATATGGGTAGTTGAGGAACGATCCATTCATGGATCTCCTCCTATTCACTTGAGGGAATTCACTGAAGGAATCACACAGTGTCGCGGTCAATGGCATAGGTCAACACGTAGCAGCAAGAGTCCAAGTACAACACGTTTCTCTATTTTCTTTCCAAATATAAAATCGACGAAATAACACTTTTCTTGTCTAATTTCATATTTGAATTAGGATTGAAGAACATACCTATAGGCATAGAAGTCTGAACTGATTGAGCATGCATTCTAGATAAATGTATATGCTTTGTAAACGATATATTGGAGGAAGTATTAGTTAATTGCTAAAGAAATTGTGAACCAGACCTTCGTTCTTCTATTAATTTGAAGTTAGCTTTTTTATTAAATGTGTATATGATTGTGAATCATACCTACTAGATGGGGAGGGCCCTTGCAGACAATCAAGGTTTTTAGTTTATTTTCATTTAATTTCTTTTTGATTGTTTTCATTCAATTGCTTTCTGTTATCACTACTAGTTTAATTACTTAGTTGTTTTTAGTATTTCGTACAACTCAGATTATCTCATTTACCATTTCATATTTCATTATGCTTGCAGTTATTTAATAGTTTATTCATTAAATGGTTTTTTATCATCATTACAAATAGTATTTCCATGCTTTTTAGAATAAGAATTTATATCACTCTGTAATTTTGTAATTAGATATTTCTTTCATGCTATTTAAGATCAGAATTTGTATATATATATATATATATTTCGTTGACAAGCTTTTGTTTGAATTCCAATACTTTGTTTCATAAGTAGCAAGGTGTTTATATAGATTCATAATTTTACGAGGAATAAATTAAGATATTTTAGAATGATACTCAATTAGATATGATTTGGTATATTAATCTAACAATAGCTTAAATTTCATTTAATGTAATAGTAGCTTAACTTCCCTATATTAATTTGTAGAAATCTAACTCTAATAAAAATCTAGATAACAACAAAAATCTCAAAACAAATATAACCATCATCTTACTAAACGAAAGAATAGGTTTCTTGCATATGTAGTGCACCTACACTTCATAAGTTTTCCAACTCCAGTCGATAATTTGTTCTTGCAATTTAAGAATATTAAATTGACTAGAAGACGAAATGCCAAAATATTTTTAAGTCTCAATGGGGGCTAGTTGGTACATCAAATTTCCGGGAACATAAATTTTGCATACAATCTCGATTTGGTGCCCTTAGAATCCCATAGAAAAGGTATAGTGAAGAATTAGACATTCTGAGTAGGGCCTATATCTATTGTATGTGTCCTTACAACATCAGAAAAACATCATTTATGGCCTAAAAACAACCTTGGAAGTTTAGGACATGAAAAATTGTATAAAAGCTACCAAAATGAAGAGTTGTTTTTTAAGATGATTTTTTTTTGAGACAACATTATTGATGATGGGTGGAGGCGGGGAGCGAACTGTAGACAACTAGGTTTTTAGGTTACAACAGAGGTTTTTCCATGGAAAATAGCAGAGGAGGGAGCTCCACTCCCTCCTACAAGGAAGCTGTGGCCAATAAGGGCAAGAAAATTCTAGATAAAGGCATAGATACCATTGAATAAGGAAGAAGAAACATGGTAGAAGAGATAGAAGGTACAAAACAGAAGGAAAATAATAGCACTAAAGACAAGGAGGAAGCTAACAAAAAATAGAGAACAAAAGACAAAAGACAAAAGGGTTCTTGTAAACCCAATGCTGAAATCACTCCCAGAGTGATATTAAATGATCTAGCGCTGCAGGCGTATAGGGATCACATGGGCACCTATGCAATCATCTGTAAATTCATGGGATTATGGCCCATGGAAAAAGCTTTGCAAACGTGGATCAAATACCACTGGAAACCCAAAGGGAGCATTGATCTACATCTTGGGTCAAAGGGTTTCTTTACGGTGGTGTTTATAAACATTGAAGATAAAGACAAAGTGTTTGAAGGAGGGCCCTACTTCTATGCAGTAGCAGGCCTTTATATGAGGCCATGGAGGATGAAATTTGTACCAGAGCAGGAAACTTTTACTTCGGTCCTGGTCTGGGTGAGACTTTATTCTCTACCTCTTGATTACTGGAAAACTGAATCGTTAGCTACCATAGGCAACAAATTAGGTAAATTTGTTAAAGCTTCTAAAGCTACAAGAAGGGGAAAATACACCTCATTTCCAAGGATTTGTGTGGAGATGGATTTATCAGGAGCTCTTCCGGATGAGGTAATCCTGGAGGTTTATGACGAGGAATGGGAACAATCAGTATACTACGAACATATCCCGTTCAAGTGCCACAGATGCCATGAACATGGGCACCTTCTCATAGATTTCCCTCTTAGTAAAGCAGACAACGGGAGCAAAACTAATACAATGAAAGATGTTGATAGTTTTCAAAAAGTGGTACACAAAGGAAAAGGTGGGAAAAAACGGCCGAAACAACAACAGAAGGAAGGACAACAAGTTAGCCAGAACTAGTTCCAAGTTCTTGAAGTGGATGAAGAATTAACAGCAGAAGAGCAAGCAAGGGAAAGAAGTCCTGAGGAAAAGGAGAAAGAAGAAAATAGGGAACAAACACAGGAAAATGATAAACAAAAAGAGATCATGATGAGTGATACAGAGACGAAGATGGATCAGGAAATGACCCAAAGTGAGATGGATCTGGAGGATCATGAGCTTCAGGAGATTCTTCACAGAGAACACCTAGATCCGGAGGGGTTCTTAAATCAAGGAACAATCGAGGGGGGTAGAATCGTTACCTCAAGAAGAGTTAAATAGAATACAGCAGTTGTATTTATGGAGAACTCAAGCTAAGGGTTCGGAGGGGGCAAAAAACATTGGTAGGTAGAGCAATGAACGAGTAAAAGCGATAAAAACGACTTCGGGATTAGCACCTAGAAACCCAGGAAAGAAAAGAGGCAGGAAAAAACAGAACAAGCTACTGATGGAATGTGGCAAACTCATGATAGACTCAGGTAAGATGAAAGATCTAGCTAGCTATTCCTTTACTAATCTTTAAATATGAAGTTCACATCTTGGAATATTAGAGTTCTAGGCAGTAAAAGGAAGAAAAGAATTCTTAGTAATAGAATGAAACATGAGACCCCGAATATAATTTTTATCCAAGAAAAAACTGTTCCATCCAAAACCTAAGACAAATACATAGCAAATGGCTCAATAGATTTGATTTTCTAGAAGTTAAGGCAGAGAATTCAGCAGGAGGTATTCTCTCTCTTTGGAATCCTCAAAGAATAGGCATAATAGATGCTGAGGCATCCGGGAATTATTTACGAGTGATTATTCAGCCTATTGGAGATAGGGAAACCTATCTTGTCACGAATGTTTATGGTCCTCAAAGAATAGATGAAAAACTCTGGTTCATAGAATCCCTGGTGGATCTCAGGGATAGACATGCAGGGATACCTTGGATTATAGGGGGGGACTTTAATATGATTAAATCTCTTTTAGAGAAAAAATGGGGAACAAGAGCTCTAAATACAGACTCTTTGGCCTTTCAAACCTTTACAGATAATATGAAGCTAGTGGATATGGAGATAAACAATGACTACTTTACATGGAATAATAAAAGAGGAGGAGAGTCTCATGTAGCCTCCAAGGTAGACAGATTCATAATTTCGCAGGATCTTATGCTAATAGATAAGGAAATAATAATTAGGGTTCTTCGCTTTGGAGGATTAGATCACTGGCCGGTTCAAATGGAGATTCAGGGCATAGGGACCCCTCAGAATAGACCTTTCAGATTTGAGAATATATGGCTCTCACACACAGAATTTATGAGCAATATTGAAAAATGGTACAAAAGTTTTGCAGATTCAAGGAACAAGAATGTTCCTTCTGCACAAAATATTAAAGCACATCAAGATGAGACTAAAAGACTGGAACACGAATGACTTTGGAAACACTTTTGTTGAAAATAAATATGTTGAAATCAAAATGCAGGAACTCAACCAAGTCATGATCAAGGAGGGCTTTGACAAAGACAAAAATGATCAAGTCGAGAAACATCATCAAGAATGGGATAACTTATGTAAATAAGAGGAAATATTTTGGAGACAAAAATCCAGAGTTCAATGGATAAAATAGGGTGAACGAAATACCAAATTTTTCCACAGATCCACTATGGCCAATAGAGCTCACAAAAAAATCTCATTGATCAATAATGAGAATGGGCAGATTCAGCAATCACGCGAGGACATGGAAGCTGTGTTGGTCCAGCACTTCTGAGGTATAGCTCAAGAAAACAACCCAGAAAGAGAACATTACATTAGGGACTTGACCAATCATATTCCTAATATGGCGTCTAGTGAGGACAATTTCAACCTTAACAGATTAGTGACTGAAAAGGACGTCAATGAAGTCCTTGAAGAAGTGAAGAATGGCAAAGCACCGGGCCCAGATGGCTTCAATGTAGATTTCTTAAAGCCTGCTGGAATATTGTTAAACATGATATTTTGAGGTTTGTGGAGGATTCCAGGCTGAACAAAACTATCTTGAAGGTGCTCAATACCTCCTTCATCTCCTTGATACCCAAACATGACAGTGCTCAAACTCCAGAAAGGTATAGACCCATTGCTTTATGTAATGTGGTCTATAAGATAATATCCAAGGTAGTGGCTAATAGACTCAAACTTCTGCTTCCTTCTCTAGTATCAGGGGAACATACTAGATATGTAGAAGGTAGACAGATTCTAGACAACATCATTCAAGCTCATGAGGTGGTTCACTCCTTAACTAGCAAGAGGAAAGTTGGAATGATCATGTAACTGGACATAGCCAAAGCATATGACAAAGTGAATTGGGCTTACATCAGGAAAGTTCTAATTGCGTTTGGCTTTGCTCATAATTGGGTCAGATGGATCATGGCCCTTGTAACGTCTTCTAGGTTTTCAATTCTGTTTAATGACTCTCCCTCTCAGATTTTTCTTCCTTCAAGAGGCCTCAGACAGGGAGATCCACTCTCACCATTTCTCTTCATCCTCATGATGGAAGGACTAGGTTGATCTATTAAACATGCTAGAGTAATGAGCAAAATGAAGGGACTTCAACTAATGGAGAATGGACAGGTTTTGAGTCATCAACAATTTGTAGACGACATCTTGTTACAAGGTATACCCACAGTCAAGGAGGCATTAGCGTGCAAACAAATTCTAAATGACTTTGCCATGGCTACAGGTATGGAAGTTAATCTTTCGAAATAAAAAATATTTTTCTTTAATATGAATATTGCTATTCAGAGAAACATCTCCAGGATTCTAGGCTTTCAAAGCGATTCCCTCCCTTCCAAGTATCTAGGAGTGCCTCTAACTGCAAAACCTTTGCATAAGAGAATTTGGGAACCATTGATCAGTAAGATGCAAGACAAAGTTAGGAAATGGACCATTAGATCTTTAAATCTGGCGGGAAGATTGGTGCTGGCAAAATTGGTGCTCCAATCTTTCCCAGTTTTTATGCTATCAGCTCTCCCAGCTCCGAAAGGAGTACCGCATCAATTCAGAAACATCCAAAGGGATTTTCTTCGGGGAAAGGAGGAGAATAGAAAGAAATGGGCCTTAGTCTCTTGGGAAAAGATTTTTAAACCCAAGAACCAAGGAGGCCTAGGCTTGGATGATCGAGAGATACTCAGCAATGTTCTAGTGGCCAATCTTTGGTGGCATTAGGTTAAAGATCCAAAGGCTCAATGGGAAACTATTTGGAAAGAAAAATATGTCAGTTCCTGGAATCATACTGATCTCATAAGGATGTCTAGAAATATAAGGGGCTCATCCATTTGGAACAAGGCTTGGGAAAACAAAGGCTTAGTACAAAGAAACAGTTTTTTTGAAATCAGAGAGGGTGATCTAGCACTATTCTGGGAGCATAAATGGAAACAAGAACCAACATTGTTAAAAGGAGAATTTTTGGGCCTTAAGCATGAGACAAATAACCAAGTATTAATAAAAGTAAAAGATTTTTGGGATCACACTACCAGTTCAGGAAAATGGAGAGCTTGGAGAAACATAGACTGCAGGGATGATAGACCCATGAAAACAAAAGCAGAAGCACTCATGAGAGTACTGGAACAAAGGATGATATTAGTTACTGAGAGGCAAGACCAACTAATATGGGGCAACAATAAGAAAGGAATATTTAATATCAAAGAGGGTAAGTGTTTTCTCCTGGAGCTGGAGTCCCATGCTCAGTACAAAATTTGGCTGAACCTATGGAGACACCAAGGGTGGATGAAGATCAAACTCTTCATGTGGCTGGTGTATCACAAGAAGATCTTGACTTGGGACAATATCCAGAAAAGGGGTTTTCTGGGGCCTTCCAGATGCCAGCTCTGTGAAGACCAAGAGGAGACCATGGAACATCTTCTCAACAGCTGCACTTTCAGTTCTAGGTTATGGGACACATTTGCCACCATTTTCCAAAAAACCTACAAGGACAAAGAGAGTATCATCAATACCCTGAGAAATTGGACAAGAAATTTTTCAGACAATGAAGTTCTTTACTATGCTTGGGCTCTCATGCCAAGCTTCATTATATGGAACGTCTGGAAGGAAAGAAACAAGAGAATTTTCAAAAATGAAAAGAATCCTTCCCTTCGCCTGTTTGAGCAGAAACCTCCCCAATAATCCTCCCTCGGAGGTTGATGAGAAAATTCTCAGGTAGTTGGGTATGCAGAGGATCATTCCACAAGGCCTGAACAGGAAATTTTTCCTATAGGAAACTGAAAAGGAGTTCTGGCATCCTCCCCCAAAAGGTTTTTTGAAATACAATATAGATGGAGCTTCAAAATGTAATTCATGATCTGCGAATTTTGGAGGGGTTCTTTGAGATGAAGATGGAAGTATTCTATTTCTCTTCCATGGGCATTTAGGAAAAGCTACCAATAATATGGCGGAACTAATGGCTCTGGAGCAATGTTAGATTATCTAAAGCAGGACAATTGCTTAAATGTGGTGATAGAAGCTGATTCTGAGTTAGTCATTAACTCGATAAAAAGAATCAGTTGTGGAATAGAGCCAGAGAAAGTCTCTAAGCACTGGAGATTAATCCAAGTCTTCCAAAGAATTTAGGGTCACCTTCAGGGACCACGTACGGTAAGATTCAACCATGTACGCAGAAAGGCCAACACACTGGTGGATATACTGCCAAACCAAGGGATGAACTATAAGGAATGCACAGTTTCAATGCAGTGGCAAGTAGTGCCTCAGGGTAGTCTAAAAATTCTTTGTCACACTCAAGCAGAGGAAGATAGAGAAGTGTATAGAAACCAAACTATAGAAGCAATATCACTATGATTTGGCCTCTGTATGTTTCCCTAATTTTGGTTAGGAAGGTCTTTGGTTAGAGGTAGGCATTGATCGGTGTTAGCAGCATGAGTAATTCCATATTCAAAATTTCCTTGGTTTATGGTGGATGGATTTCTCTGGTTATTGGGTGTTAAGTTCATGTTCAGTTTCGGGTTCAAGAACTCGAGCTTGTTGACGAAGAATGGGTATTTGGGATTTTCCAGCAACAGTAGTATTCTTTTTTCCCCTCTTCGGAAGACAAAACCATTCATTGAGTGGTTTTTGATTTATCGCTCCCCTCTCAAGCAAGAAGTGGTTTTTGCGATTTGCGAGTGATCCCATTCAACATCTGACATGTGGCGGGGGGTCGGTATGGTAAACCACCCTCATCACGCACTAAAGTTCGACACCATGAAGTAGTGTGATATCGCTATCATCATGTTGTTTTGTGGGACCCAAAATTAAGTTATACAATAGCTTTATTTCATTTCGGGTATGGTTGCAGTGTTATCTTCAGTGTCGCTCTCACTTCAAGATTGGATTTGGTAACTTTCGAGTGAACTTCCTGCTCGAGGGTTATCCCCCTTGGCGGACTCGAAATCCTTTTATGGTGGTCTATATTTTCTCATTGGGTGTGATTCCTGAATTATAGAGGTTGCTTGTTTTCGTTCAGAGATAATGCCACGTCTGTTAGATCGCTGATGGCAAATTAGATGGTCTCAGTGATTGTTAGTATTCTAAAGGACTAGTTATTTTGTTTGTGGGCCTGTTGAAGCCCCGAAAATTGGGTCGACAACAAGGGGGATACCCGCCCGGTCCGGACCTTGGTTGGCAGCTCCTTGTCTGTTTGGTATAGCAAGCCCGACTGGGGATAATGGGACCAGTTTCCCAATCTATGAGTGTGTGTGTAGAATTTGATGTTTCTGATCTAATAGTTCCTATTTAAGATATTCTAATTCAAACTTTAATCTAATTTTATGCTATTGTAATCTAATAAGCAGTAACATCTAAGTCTATACTAACTCGGGATGTAATTCTTCTATTATGTGATCTAAAGAGATTTCAAATAACAATTGGTAATAAAGATAATTCAGTGATTATAAGAAAGGAAATCAATAAAGATTAACCACTTCACATAATAAGTTAGACGAAACAGTTGTGAAAAACATATCGCATAATGAGCTATTCATACATTAAGCATAAATAAATAGCTATCAGCGTACAGAAGTTCCAAATGATAACTCAGGCATTCATGCAATAATACATAAAAAACTAAAAATTGTATATCACTTTAACATATAAGCAGAAATGGTGAAGAGATAAAAGTACTATTTATGACTAGTCCTACTCATAAGCTTCAAGCGACAATGATTTATCTCTCCTTGCTCTAACATCCACTAAGAGTAGAGAAGTGCAACATCAGTAGCAGATATCAAATGCAAACATCAACAAATCTTGATCCATTCATTAACCAAAACCTCCTCTAAGGGTGCAAAAGTGCATGTTCTGAGGACAAGTTTTTGATAAATTCCTAGACCCTTCTCTAAATGCATGAGAAGGGTTTAAATAGTACTAACTAAATAACTTAATTACACAGATTCAGGATACGGTTTAAATGACCGCCCTTTTTCTAAGAAAAACTATTTTTAAAAATTAAATCTAATATCTATCTATTTCTGCATTTTCTCCTTAATGTTGCAAGCATTCAATATTTGCCTGGGCAGTGTCGGCTGACCGTCTTCTACTTTTGGTTGAGCTAAGAAAACAGAAATGGTAAGAGCTGGCACCATCTTTTCAGAAAAATCGATGATATACTGGAGAGTCATCTTCTGACCATGTGGCTTCACCATGTATGCTCAGTAATAATCTCATTTTAACTTGGTTATCCCTTGAATCGCTTCTGCCTTTTCTTTAGATTTCTGTTTCCAGTTTGTTCTTTACCATTGCTTTCTTGCATTTTTTGGGCTCCCAAGTGACTGAGCAGTTAGAGGCTTTGCTTTTTGAACAATTTTCTTTGCGATCGGAAACTATCTCTGTTCTTTGATCCAGGCTTCTCTGATGCGTTTTTCGCCTTTAGCGCCTTTTTCTTCACCGGGTATAAAGCTTCAAAATTTGTAAAAATACTGGTTTCGTGAGCTCTTAACCTTGAGCGTTAAATTGCCTGTTGATATCAGCATCGTTCAATACTCATTCAACCATGGATGTAAATGAAAGATCTGTAATGGATGGCTTAGCAGCGTTCTGTGAATCTGCAGCTCTGTTGCATGCGGGTGTCTTTTCTCTGTCTTGAACATTGGAGTTTTACCCTTTTTCCTCATAGCTTCCTGCAAATTGATTTGTGTAACTTTTGTTTTTCGTTCCTGCAGTTCACAAGTGAGGAGAGATTAATGATAATAAAAATCGACAGGAAAGCTTTCAATGCTACGGATATGCAAAAACATGCCACCTGATGTAAACTTGCTCTTCGAACAACACAAAACCATATTTTATTAACAACTGGGATATAATTCATTAATTATCATTAAAGCGCGTATCCAGTTGTTGGTTTATGGAAAACTTTTCTTGAATATTGAGCCAGGGAAATTTGCGATGGAATGTTTCTACGATCTGCATTGCAGTATCGCATTTCGCTGTATCGCATTATCGCAATTTTATCTTGTTATGCTATCGCAAGGTTGCTTCATCGTGCTATCGCAAGATCGTGGATCGCAGTATCGCAGTATCACGGGTCGCAGTATCGTTATAATCCTTATGTGTTTTTCCTACAATTTTGCGATATGCGATATGCGATATCGCATATCTGCGATTTCTTAAGGTTTTCCAATGTGAGTGTTTATTAATGCATGCGATGCGATGGAGTTCGCGTCGCAATCTCCCAGTATATAATTTTTACTCATAAGGAAACGTCCTATCATTCTTTGCGTGATGCGATGTTTCTTAAGGAGTAAAATACATGAGCCTTAATTGATTTTTTGAATTTTTTACTAAGGGTCCCCTCTTACCTAGTGTTATTGCTAATACTAAATAAAGAGGGGGGTTGTTGGTGGCCACAACAATTGGCGATTCACTTGGAAGAACCAGTTATCTCTGTTTTTCTATTGAATTTTCTAAACTTCCAAAACAGAATTTTTTTTAGAAAATTAAACTTTATTATGGAAAGATAAAGTACATTATTCTCTAAACTGTCAATGATATTTTGTTTCAACCATTTTCCACTTTAATTATTTGCTTCCTCTGGCTAGTCCTTGTATTTACATCAGCCATTACTTGGTCTTGTAAAGATAAAAGAAAGTCTTCTCTGTAAACCAATTTTAAATATGCTCATTTGTCGCAGGTAGAGCCTCTGCTGCCAGCAGGCGTTTATAGCCTCGACAGGGTTACCTGTTACCCAGCAATGATCTTGTATCCTACTTAAGGCAGCCTACAACTTTCAAAGAAAAATCCATATCCACACTTATTGCTTTGATTTTCTTTTTTATTCTTAAAGAACAATGTCTTGGTTTGGTAGCAAAATTATGACACAGTCATTCACTTGATTATAACTTTGCTGAACAAGATGGCTCGTGATGAGACCCCTTGTCTTTTGATTGCAACAATCTTGAGTCATTACCCTGTTGTTGTGTATATTATTGGCAAAGTCAGCAAGTTATAATATCTGTGATTATGATAAGCTGGCTCGTGATGAGACCTCTTATTCTTAAAGATAAAGTGTATCCTCGGGTTGTTCCTCTGAAACTTGTGATTTCCTTAGTAGGGAGAAAGTCATTGTTTCCTTAAGATAGCTCTGGACGAAAATAATAGAGTTTTTGGAAACATCCGTTCTACAAAGAACCTTTATTTTGTTATTGATACCTTTCATTGTACTGAGATAAAACAATTTCTTCACTAAAGGTTGTTTTCTTAAAACTTTTTGAAGTTGAAACTAGTATCATATCTAGGCTAGAGTCTTTAACTGTATCTATCAATAATAAAGATCAGTTTTCCAAAAGATTTTCTATTTATACAAGCAAAAAGTTCAAAATCTGAAAGAGAATTGGTGTCTTTTTCGTAAATGCCTAATGTAACCACTCACAACTGGTTTTATTATGAAAAAGGAAAACAACTACTCTACAAAAAATAGAAGAATAATCTTCTATGGAAAATATTTCTTGAGAATTTGTCCATTAACAGGCAAAGGATCCCTCTTACCTACTAAATCCTATAACACAAAGGTTGATGGACCTATGACTTCTACAATTTCAAAAGGACCAAGCCACATTCTTTGAAATTTTGTATGTTTTCCTTTCTCTTCACGAGCCTTGTCCCATTTTAAAACTAAATCTCCCATCTGAAAAAAAATTCTGGTCATTATGTTTGAATCAAAAGAGGATTTTACTAGTCCTTGATGATGAGCATGCGTTTTCCTAGCCTGTTCTCGTTGTTCTTCTAATTTAATTATTTCCATTTGTCTCAGCTATAAGGAGGAAGTGGGTACTTCATCAATGTATTGAACTAAAGACAAAGAGGGAATTTTAAGTGATTCAGAAGAACCACTTCTTTCCCATAAACTAAATTAAAGGGAGAAGTGCCGATAGAAGCTTTTTGCATTATTCTTTTTGCCCATAAAGCATATATCAAAGCCTTGTGCCAATTCTTATGATTTTGGTCAACTGTTCTTTTAATAATCCTGATTAGGTTTTTATTTGTTGACTCAGCTAACCCATTTCCTTGTGGGTAGAAATTGGCCGAATATTTAAGTTTGAATCCTCTTTTAAGTGTGAATTCAGTCATTACATTTCCAAAAAAGTATGATGCATTATTAGACATTAAAGCGGATGGAAATCCAAACCTGGTGATTATAAATTGATCTATGAACTCAATGATATTTTTAGAATTAGCCGTCTTGAGTGGAACTTCTCCTACCCACTTAGTAAAATAATCTGTTGTTGCGAGGATGTATCTATGCTTGTTAGAAGAGTGAGGAACGATCTCACCTATTATGTCCAATCCCCACTGACTGAAAGGTTGCTCAATGTTTACCGGCTGTAGTGGCAAGGATGGCTTCTTTTGTCTTCCAGCAGTAGTTTGGCAGACTTGACATCTCCTCACATAACTGTGCGAGTCTTTAAATAACGTGGGCCAGTAATATCCTGTGCGCAAGATTTTATGTGCAGTAGCATCTCCAGCATAGTGTCCGCCTGCCGGCCCATCGTGGAGTTCCTACAAAACTTTTTTAGCTTCAGATTTCTCAGGACACCTAAGAAGAACAGAATCATAATTTATCCTAAAAACAATATCATTTATGAGCTGATATTGTTTGCCTTTCAACCTTAGAGCTCTTTTCTTAGTATGATCGAGGTGTGAGGGAGCATACCCATTCTTAAGATAATAAATGATATTAGTGTATAATGACTCTGCATTGTTTAGGCTTACCTCGCACATTTGTACCTCTTCAGATGGAATTTTAGAAGTTTGTGATGCTCCAGCCAGCATTTTGCAGAAGCCTTGACCTTTTACAATGTTTGTTGGTTTAATTTCAATGTCATATTCCTGTAAGGCAGTAAACCAATTGGCCCTTTTCTCACCCATATCCTTCTGTACTAGAAGATTCCTTACCGCTGGAACCGGTAATATGATTTTAGTATGGGATTTAATTAAGAAAGGTTTGAAGTATTTGACCGCTTTGAAAATGGCATAACCCTGTTTCTCCACGTCTGAATAATTTAATTCAGCACCCTGTAAATTTGAACTAAAAAACGCAATTGGGGCTTCCGTTTTTTCTTGATTTACTTGAGTGAGAATCACAACATATGACTTATCTGAGGCAAATTCGTATAAAATAAAAGGCTCTGAAAAATTTGGAGTTGCTAAAGATGGAGCATTAATAATAGCTTGTTTGATCAGGTTGAATGATTCATGTTAATCTTGGCCCCATTTAAAATTTGAGTTCTTTTTAATCATGGTTTGCAAAGGAGACACGATTCGTGAAAAATCTGGAACAAATCTCTTTACAAAGTTGATTTGACCGAGGAAATATTGCATGGATTTTTTGATATGAGGTAAGGATATTTCAGAAATTTCTTTATTTTGTCAGAATCGATGTGAATACCGGATTTTGACACTATGAATCCTAGAAGTTTCCCTTCACTTAGTGTGAAAAAAGATTTCTTTGGGTTAAGTGAAATTCCATACCTTAAACATCATTGAAAGATTTGTTTCAAGTCTTTAAGATGGTCACTTTGTTTCTTCGAATACACTGTTATATCACCCAAATAAATTACTACAGATTTATTGACTAAACCTTTGAATGCGATGTCCATGGCTCTTTGAAATGTGGCACCAACATTAATCAAACCAAATGGAATTTTTCGATATGCGTATGTGCCCCATTTAGTTCTAAATGTGGTTTTCAATTGATCATCAGGATGTACCAACACTTGATTATATCCTAAAAATCCATCCAAGAAAGACATTAATTCTGAGCCCGCCACTGCCTGCAGTATCTGTTCCATAGGTGGTAAAGGAAAATTATCCTTTTGGCAGGCCTTGTTAAGGTTTCAGAAGTCAATGCAGATCCTAATATCTCTGTTTTTCTTTCTAACATGTACCATATTGGAGACCCATTTAAAATGTCTGACGAGAAAGATTATTTTGCTTTCAATAACTTATTGAGCTCTATTTTTATCTGATTCTCTAAATTGGGGTGGATCTTTCTCAGCTTTTGTTGGACGGGTTTTTCATTATCGATCATGGGAATAGTATGTTGGATGATAGAAGTGTCGTATGTTTTGAGCTCATCATAATTCCAGGCAAAAACATTTTTATATTGTCTCAACAGACGAATATATGCTAGTTTTTCTTCAGGGGTTAGGCTAAGACCTAGATTAATGTTTTGTGGTTTAGCATCTGTTCCTAGGTTTACTAATTCGTAGTTCAAGCTTGAACTTTGGAGTTTTGAATTGGTAGGCCTTTTAAACCGATCTTTCAAATCGTACAAGTCTTCTAACTTGACCACCGACTTAGGTATAGCATTGTTAATGCTATTTTGTTGCAATTGTCGATCATGTTGGTCTTCGTCAATTATTTGATTGGAGTAGGATCCTTTAGATGTGAGGAAATTTACAATATCAGGATCGTCATTGAATACTCTTCAATTTGTGATGTTATCAGGAATGGATGGTCTAAATATTAATTCTATTGAGAATCTATCTGGACTAAAATCTTCTGAAGGAATAAGCTTAGAAGCTACGTTAGCCAAAAGGTCTGCACTTGCGTTTTGGAGTCTAGGGATTGAAGAAATATTAAACGCTATGAAATGCTCAGTCAGATCTTGAACTAAGGATTGATAATGTTTTAAATGACCTGATAAGCAATGTATAGTGTTACGTACCTGTTTAACCACAATCTCAGCGTCTCCGAAAACTTGAAGATACTTGACGTCTAACCCGATTGCTTTGTACAAGCCTTGGACCAAAGCCTCATATTCTGCTATATTGTTGGTGCAATCAAATTCGAGTCTACATGTGAGCATGATTTTATCTCCTTCTGGACTAATAAAAATGCATCCTGCTCCTACTCCTTCATTAGATCTAGAACCATCAAAAAATAATTTCCAAAACAAAGATTTATTTACATGTTTATCTAAAAAATTAATACATTTCGAACTATCAGTTCGAGAAAAATTTTCGACTTGGGACAAAACAGAGTGTTCTAAATAGGGTGACGCATGAGCATTGAAATTGCCGAGGAAAGAATCTACTGAGTAATTGCCAATAATGCTGTTGTTATACGCTACTGGTTCATTTTCCCCCTCTAGCTCCGTTATTATATACTTCTGGTGTAGCTCTCGTTCAACTTTTATTTGATTCGGGTTACCGTTGTAGGGCAGCCACATGTGCGACCAATCACTTACGAAGTATCCGTGGAGTTTTTTTGACCAATCCCTGCTAAGAATTAAGCCATAGAATTCAGGAATGTCAGCAACTAAAATGTCAATAACTTGACATACCTTTGGGTTGGATGACAACCTTATGGTTACTTGATTTAGTTCGCCGATCACTTCGACTTGAGATCGATCCAGCAGAACTATGCGCACAGCAGATTTCTGTGGTTGAACGTTTAACTTGACACATATGGATTTGGGTAAAATATTCGATGAAGCACCAGAGTCCACCAAACAATTGTGCACATTTTTATTGATGATTTCATAAGTAAGGAGAAATGGGGGAGTGTGAGATCTTGATCTTCCTCCAATTAGAGCGATGTCATTTGGATCAATCTTATTGATCGCGTTAGTTGGAGGTCTTCCCATGTTATGGGAAGCTTGAGAAAGTACAGCGGCAGGCAAAGGTGCAACTGCCACGGCATGTAATTCTTTCATCATTATCTTCCGTTGATGCTTTAACTTGCTCAGTTCGTAAAGGGTGATGTTGGCCCTAGTCTTTTTCATGTCTTCTATAATATTGTACTCCATTTCATCCGACACGATCAATGTTTTAGATGGAGTTGATTCATCTATTTGGACTGGGCTGGTTTGAGTCGCTTTAGACGTTGTTTTCTTTGTTGCGACTTTATCCTTTACTGCAAAGCTTGTGCTCTTTGGCTTAGGGATAGTTTGGGGAGGATCAAGCTAATTTTTGCTTCGTGTGCTAACTGGGAATACTTCTTGATCTTCTTCTTGTGGGAGGATGAAATCACACATTCCTTGTAATTCCACAACTTCTTCTTCATCAGTCTGCCCTTCAGTGGTAATTTCCTCTTCCTCTTCCTCGAATTCAACATTTGAAATGGAATTGGGTTGCTTTGAATCCATTGAAGGACCTCTTTTAAAAGCTCTGTAGGGCTCTTTTGAAGAAGTTTCTGCTACTTGCTTTTTGATGTCGACCATTTCATTGGACATGGTATTTATAACTTTCTGCAATCCTTCCAAATCGAATGGATCTTTTGCTTGTTTCTTCTTGGAGTCTTCCTTGAAGGTGACTTTTTTGGATTTACGTTCCTTTATCGCGGATTTCTTTTCCAGGGCTATTATTCATTTCTCTATTGCTATTGCTTCTTTCATGTTATCAGCTAAAGTTGTTTTATTGGCCTTGTCCATGAAGATTGCTATGTTCGATGGTAGAGCGGTAATATACCATTCACATCGTACTTCTTCGCTGGGCTGGGAAGCAGTAGGAATTTTGTTGAGTATTTTGTTGAAACGTAAATTGAAATCCTTGATAGGCTCTCTAGATTGAGCTCTAAGGTTGGATAGGTCGTTGATTAACGTTGTCGTAGACCTTTCATCACCAAACTTGGTTAGGAATTGCTCTTGGAAGATGTCCCAACTTGTGATGGATTCAGAGGGTAATGAAAAATTCCATGATCTAGATGTTCCTTGCAGAGTATAAGGAAAACACCGAACAATAGCATCTTCATTAGTAACCCCATTGAGATTAATGGATAGCATGAAGTTGTTTATGTGTTCTTTTTTTTAGCATGCCTGCCTCGGGATTAAATTTAGGCAGCCATTTCTCAAGATGGGCCAGTATTTGACTCAAGGGTGTAGGCATTAAGACTGCCCCAGGGTTATTCCATGGAGACTTGGCCATTGTTGAACTGCTAACAGAGGAAAATGCAGAAGATGATCCCTCTGGCTGGGAGGATGAGGATACTACGATTGTAGATCATTGAGGAAGAGTTGTGGGGGTTCCTGTGGACGGATGGACGATGATCTGGAGTGGTGGAGTGGATGGTTGACTTCACGGTGAAGAAGTTGAGATGGATGATGCTAAGGAAAGAATCTCGCTGTTGGAATCTTTAGGAGATTTCCTCGCTCTTTTCCTGGTGGGAAGAGGTAATTCGGTTGGCTGAATGCCAAACTTTTCACTCTTTAGCTTGGTTAGGGGATGAGCAGGGTTATACTGCGAAGTCACGCTACCTTGAGATTTATCAGACCTTTGAGGAGAAATGGAAAATTGGTGAAGTTTGTGAATCAGAGATTCGACTTCAGGAAGTTCAATGGTAGATTGTTTTGAAATGTCAGGGTGTGTAGCAGCGGTTGATACTCGAGCGACTTCTAACTTTGGATTTAAGTGTAGTGGAGAAGTCAGGGGAGATGGTGAGGGCGATTTACTCTTAGAATGGTATTCAGATTTAGATTTACTTTCCGTTCATAGTTCAGGCCCTCCTTCTAGCGCCAAATATGTTGAAGCCCCGAAAATTGGGTCGACAACAAGGGGGATACCCACCTGGTCCGGACCTTGGTCGGCAGCTCCTTATCCATTTGGTATAGCGAGTCCGACTAGGGATAATGGGACTAGTTTCCCAATCTATGAGTGTGTGTGTGTAGAATTTGATGTTGCTGATCTAACAGTTCCTATTTAAGATATTCTCATTCAAACTTTAATCTAATTTTATGCTATTGTAATCTAATAAGCAATAACATCTAAGTCTATACTAACCTGGGATGTAATTATTCTATTATGCGATCTAAAGAGATTTCAAATAACAACTCGTAATAAAGATCATTCAGCGATTATAAGAAAGGAAATCACTAAAGATGAACCACTTCGCATAAAAAGTTAGACAAAATAGTTGTGAAAAACATATCGCATAATGAGCTATTCATACATTAAGCATAAATAAATAGCTATCACCGTACAAAAGTGCCAAATGATAACTCAGGCATTCATGCAATAATACATAAACAACTAAAAATTGTATATCACTTTAACATATAAGCAGAAATGGTCAAGAGATAAAAGTACCATTTATGACTAGTCCTACTCATAAGCTTCAAGCGACAATGATTTATCTCTCCTTGCTCTAACATCCACTAAGAGTACAGAAGTGCAACATTAGTAGCAGATATCAAATGCAAACATCAAGAAATATTGATCCATTCATTCACCAAAACCTCCTCTGAGGGTTCAAAAGTGCATGTTCTGAGGACAAGCTTTTGATAAATTTCTGGACCCTTCTCTAAATGCATGAGAAGGGTTTAAATACTACTAACTAAATAACTTAATTACACAGATTCAGGATACGGTTTAAATGACCACCCTTTTTCTAAGCAAAACTATTTCTAAAAATTAAATCTAATATCTAACTATTTCTGCATTTGCTTCTTAATGTTGCAAGAATTCAGTATTTGCCTGGGCAGAGTCGGCTGACTGTCTTCCGCTTTTGATTGAGCTAAGAAAACATAAATGATAAGAGCTGGAACCATCTTTTCAGCAAAATCGATGATATACTCGAGAGTCATCTTCTGACCATGTGGCTTCACCGCGTATGCTCGGTAATAATCTCATTTTGACTTGGTTAACCCTTGAATTGCTTCTGCCTTTTCTTTAGCTTTATGTTTCCAATTTTTCTTTACCATTGATTTCTTGCATTTTTCGGGCTCACAAGTGACTGAGCAGTTAGAGGCTTTGCTTTTTGAACAATTTTCTCAGCGATCGAAAACTGCCTCGGTTCTTTGATCCGGGCTTCTCTGATGCATTTTTCGCCTTTAGCGCCTTTTTCTTCACGTGGTATAAAGCTTCAAAATTTGTAAAAATACTGCTTTCGTGAGCTCTTGACCTTGAGCGTTAAACTGCTTGTTAATATCAGCATCGTTCAATACCCATTCAACCATGGATGTAGATGAAAGATCTATAATGGATGGCTCAGCAGTGTTTTATGAATCTGCGGCTCTGTTGCATGCGGGCGTCTTTTCTCTGTCTTGAACATTGGAGTTTTACCCTTTTTCCTCATAGCTTCTTGCACATTTCTTTGTGTAACTTTTTTTTTTCGTTCTTGCAGTTCACAAGTGAGGAGAGAGTAATAATAATAAAAATTGACAGGAAAGCTTTCAATGCTACGGATATTCAAAAACATGCCACCTGACGTAAACTGGCTCTTCGAACAACACAAAACCATATTTTATTAACAACTCACATATAATTCAGTAATTATCATTAAAGCGCATATGCAGTTGTTGGTTTATGGAAAACTTTTCTTGAATATTGAGCCAGGGAAATTTGCGATGGAATGTTTATGCGATCTGCATCGCAGTATCGCATTTCGTTGTCTCGCATTATCGCAATTTTATCTTGTTATGCTATCGCAAGGTTTCTTCATCGCACTATCGCAAGATCACGGATCGTAGTATCGCAGTATCGCGGGTCGTAGTATCGTTATAATCGTTATGTGTTTTTCCTGCAGTTTTGTGATATGCGATATGCGATATCGCATGTCAGCGATTTCTTAATGTTTTCCAATGTGAGTGTTTATTAATGCATGCGATGCGATGGAGTTCGTGTTGCAATCTTGCAGTTTATCATTTTTACTCATGAGGAAATGTCCTAACATTCTTTGCGCGATGTGATGTTTCTTAAGGAGTAAAATACATGAGCCTTAATTGATTTTTTGAATTTTTTACTAAGGGTCCCCTCTTACCTAGTGTTATTGCTAATACTAAATAAAGAGGGGGGTTGTTGGTGGCCAAAACAGGGCCATGGGCCTCGTTTGGAGCCTTTGGCTTGGAGCCCAAAACTTTGTGTGGATAGTTAACTCTAGGGCCCACATCTCTTTTGGGTTTAATGTAATTTAGGTAATTTGTTTTTACTGACTCAATTGAATAGAAGGACCGACGCTTGCTTCAGTAAAAAAAAAAAAGAAGAGTTTTTCATTAAGAAAGAGAAATAAGTGGGTGACCATTGATATCCAGTTGGATTAGTCCCCCCTGCCTCCCCCCCAAAAAAAAATAAAAATAAAAAATGAACTCCATTACATTAACTTCCCCCATAAGACATGGACACTTCTATTGAATTTGGCTCTTAGCGAGGCGCTTTCTCTGGTGAAGTTACCAACCTTTCACAACCCAATAGTGTTATATATGGTTCTAGTGGGTATCCTTTGACTTTATGTCAATGATTTTATTGATTGTGGCCATTTAATTGCAGTGAACAATAACTTTTCTAGGGGGGGAGTTCTTTAGGTGTCTCTGAGGTTTCTAACGTAGGTGGAAAACATGGTCGAAGTAGTTCCACATTAAACACTGCATGCAAGGAAATGAAAGGGGGAATGATCAATTTAAAAGTACTTTCACCCAAAACCTTCATTATCATGTAAATCACATATCAGAGTGGTTTGAACCTCATACTTAGGCCTATGAAGTTCTCTTTCTATAAGTGTATCCTCACCTTATTGGAAAAATAAAACTTATTTAGAAGCCTATGTTGTTCCTTACATTTGGAACTGATTTTATGTAGAATATCGTGGTTCTATTGTTAGTGATGTTGAATACACTCGATAAATTCTGCAATGCTATATACTTGGACTTCAACATGGGAGTGCTCTATCGATGAACATGGAAAGGGAATAATTTGATTAATTAGGGCCAATCATTGGGACCTCAAGCATGCCCAAAAAGGGATCTATCAAATATAGTTGTATAGGGATCTATTATAACTATGCAAAACATATGGAATGATTTCGTCCCATGTGGGTTCCTTGAGTTGTGCATTTGAAAATGTACCCAATCTTGTTCTTGACAGCTTATCTTTGTCTATATAATTAGGGATGAGAGGAAGTTGATTTAATAAACCTGGTAATCATGAAATTCTATAGGCTGGGCCAAAAGGTGATGAGAAATTTGGTGTTTCTATCTTAAGTAATGTTCCAGGGTAGCCTAAAATGAACCCAAGAATGTTGGAACAATATTTTAGTAGTCGATTTCCATGTAAGGATTGCAACAATAGCATAGTTAGATGCATAATTATTAACCTCAAATGGTTCTTGCAAGCTTCATAAGGTGAGAAATTGTTAATTTTCATACTGATCTATGATGTTCCAATTACTTTAGCCCAATTTAATTCTTCAATTAACTATCTTTCAATAGAAGTTAATATTTCCAATCATTAACAATAATTGAATATATAACTGTAAATATAAATGACAATGGAAAAAAATCAACACACCAACAAGGGGAACCAGATTTGGTCAAAGACTAGGGAAAACCCACTACAAGGAAAACCCTTCAAAATTCTTCTTCTATTAGATTGGAATAAGATGTTTGACAAATAGTAAAATGAGAAAATGCAAAATCATCTGGAAAATATATCCCAAACAAATTTAGAAATATGTTTCGAGAATCAATCTGGATTAGAGACAACTTTTCCTATTTCTGTTTAACTGTGGTTAACTGTCAATTTTAACCCTAGCTCTCAACTGCATAGATGAATATTTGTACATGCGGTTGAGAGCTTCCAACCACACAAACGATTCTACATGTCTACAATATAGACCTAAATTGTATGTGTAATTCCTATGGTCGAAAACCAGAACCCTAACATACATGCAAGCTTTCAGACCCTGTAATATCGAACTTGTAAAAACTAATTTCCTTGACATAGATTCAAACCTCTGTGAACCAATCAATGAATAAGAAGAAGATGCTTTTTGAGGCACCATGTTTTGAACATATATGAAAACATTCATATCTTTTCCCCAAAGGAGCTTCGACAACTTTTGATCATGGAGCATGGCACAAGTGACTTCTATAATAGACTTGTTTCTTATTTCAGCTACTCCATTTTGTTTGGGAGTATAGGTTTCTTTCTTTCAGCTACTCAATTTTGTTTGGGAGTATAAGGAAGAATAATTTCTTTCTTGATACCTTCCTTCTTGTAAAAAAGTATGAACTCATTCTAAATGTACTCTCCACCACGGTCAGACCTGAATATCTTAATTTTCTTCCCTATTAGATTTTTGACCAAAGCTTTGAACTCCTTGAACATTTTGAAGGATTCATTCCTGTGATTTAAATAATATATCCATGCCTTTCTTGAGAAGTCATCAATGAATGTGATGTAGTAGGGATGGCCACCAATAGAATTTACATGAATCATACCACATATATCAGAATGAATGAGTTGGAGGATGCCATTTGTCTTGTTATTTCTATAGGGGAATGTTCCACTTGTTTTGTTTCCACTAGAAAAACCTAGATATACTCCATCGTGGTGGGCTTAAACGTTAGGAATACAAAAGACCAATTTATTCAATTTCAGAAATGCATCATAATGTGGATGGGCCAATATACAATGCCATAGTTCACGTAGAGGATTAGTATTATGGGAAAATGATAGAGGAGGAGTACTATTGACTCTATATAGTTCTTCAAATCTCGATTCCACTGTAAATGCATCTCCCATAGAGGATCCAATAAGCAAAGTAGGAACCTTTCCCTTGATGAAGGAAACCATCATCCCTTTTTCTTCCAAAAAAGATATTCATACCAAATTCTTCTTAAATATCGGCACATACATCACATCATGGAGAAAAATAGATTCCCCAAAATTCAAATGAAATTTTACAAACCCAAAGGATTTAACAAGGTGATTAGATTTGTCTCCAAGAATAATTTTTAAATTTGAATCCCTTTGTACAAAATTAGTGTGAACTTCCTTATACCCATATAAATGATGAGTGAGCTCACTATCAACCAACTAACTATCCCATGAATCTAGAGGAGAGGAACTAGTGAGAGTAGAAATTAGCAATATTATTGGAAACATTACACTCATACATGGAATGTCTTGAATTTTTTAAAGGACGATGATCCTATTCATGATCACTTGGCACATCTATTCTTCTTATTTAATCTCTTCCATTACAATAATTCCTTCAGTCATCTCTCATTTTTTTATTACTAAACCTATTATTATTTATTTTAGTGTTGAAGCATGGACCATTGTTCTTTTTTGGGTAATCTCTAACATAATGGACTTTCTTGTGACAATTGTATCATTAATTTTGCGATGAATCCTTCCCTTTTCACTTCTTCTAGTTGAACTTCAGGGAGGAGGAATTCTTGAAGTTGATGGACCTCCTTTTCCTTTCTTCTTCTTATTATGAGTGGTGAATGTAGTGATCTATCCTTCTTCATGCTTTTAAATCGCGCCTCTTCAAATCATCCTCAATTCTTATTGAGTTTTCTTTCTAACAATCTCATGAACTAATGGAAAATTATTCTTATTTCTTATAGTTGTAATGAAGGTTTCCCAAATAGGGGGGAGACCTCTAAGGGTTACAATCACCAATTTGGTGTTAGGCACAGTTTCCCCAATGCTCTACAAATGATCTTTAAGATGGGAAATCCTCATACCGTAGGACTTTACAGACTCTCCTTTGTTCATCTTCATGTCTTTCAGTTGATCTTTCAAGGAGATGATTTCATTCAAATTGTTGAATTCATACATGTTAGCTATCTTATCATACATTCCCTTAGACTTCCTCAAATTTCCAACATATATAAGTAAATTATCTTGTAAACCATCATCTATAATTTGTTTTTATTTCAACTCACATTTCTTGTGCGTTTTTTTTTTTTTTGCAGTAGTAGAAGAATGATATGGAGGCTGAAGTACATTTTCTTGAATTTATTCCAGAACATCATTGTTAGCAACAATGACCTCTAACATGATCTTCTAAGTAGAAAAGTTAGATGAGTCACCCAAATTCTCATGTTCCTTGATGAAAGAGAATATATATTGACTTCATAAATAGGATCCTTCAAAATTCAAAGGATGATTACTTCAATTCTTGTCCCCTTTTAGGATCTTCCTTAACCCGACCTCTGATACCATGTTAATTTTCACACTTCTCTATGTTGTTTCAATTATGTTTGCCCAATTCAATTCTTCAATTAAAAATATTTAAATAGAAAATATTATTTCTAATCATCAACAATAATTTATGATATAAGAGTAAATAAATGAAAATAGGATAAAATCAACACATCAATAAGAGATAACAGATTTGGTCAAAGACTAGGGAAAAACCCACTACAGGGAAAACCCTTTTAAATTTTTCTTCTATTAGATTGTTATAAAATGTTCAACAGAGTGTACAATGAGCCAATAGAAAATCATCCACTAAAATTATCCCAAATAATATTTAGAAATATGTTTTTTGCATCAATCCAAATCAGAGACAACTCTTCCTAGCTACGGTCAACTGTGGTCAAATATCAATTTGTGACGCTAGAGCCCAATTGCATGAAGGGAGAGGCTTGTGTGCAGTTGAGAAATTACAACCGCATAAATGAGCCTATGTTCTTGAAATTATAGCTTAAAATGTCCTATGTGAATTCTATGGTCGTAAAGCAAAACCTTAACACATGTTCAAGATTCAAACCCTATAATCTTGGATGTGTACAAACTAATTTCCTTGACCTAACCTGAGAATTGTGCAAAGCAATCAATCAAGAAGAAGAATATGCTTGATTATATCCAAATGAGCTTGACTTCACTTGTATTTATAAGCTTCCAAGGGTGTGCAATTTTCTTTAGGGTCAACATAATAAAATGTGCATATGTGGGATTTTCTTCAAAAGTACACTTTCCCTTGTCCAAATTGAGTTCTTCAATAGTAAAATTTGGACTTCTAGAAAAGAGAAAACTAGTCCCATGGTTGAAATTTGATGTTGGGCTCCAAATTAAGAATAATGGTTTTGGGAAGAGGTAGTGTTTCAAATCCTTAGATGTCCTTTATTGTGACTTAGACGAGATTTTTTTTTTTCTATTGTTCCTCCTTTCATCACTTTAATTAAGGGCCAAGCGATATAAAGCAACCCCAACAAGAATATTTGATGAAAGTCAGCAATATCCAAGAAGCTAAAATTTTTTGTAAGAGTCATGGGTGTAGACAAATAATAAATGATTTCGATATTGGTTAGGTCCACATGCACCCTGTTTTCATACATAAAGTAGCTCATGTATTGTATGCTTTTCATGCCAAATGATAATATCTCTAAATAGGCATACAACTTGTGTTTTTGAAGGGTGCTAACAAGTTGCTGAATGGACATAGGATACCATCCATCATCATGAATGTTTCTAGACCATTAGTCAAACCAAATTTCATGATTGACCACTCAAAATGGCCTAATTTAGATTTGAATATTGTCTTCCATACATAATATATTATTGACAATGATTTTATTCAGTGCTCAATAATCAATATAAAGTATCCATGAACAATCCTTCTTCTCCTCCAACACAATTGAACTCTTGCAAGGTGAGTAGCTTGGTCGATTGGATGTGCACTTGATTATGATATTTTATTTCGTCATTCTCTTAGAGATAGATTCTATAGATTGGCCCATTAAGTAAAGACAAACCAAATTTCAAGTTCATTAAGTGTTTGACTTTGCAGTGTAGGGGCACCCCATAGGTGGAGTGAAGATATATTTATATGTGTTTACAAATTTTCCCACTTGCTTCTTTTGTTTAGAGGGGACTTATGTAATGGTTGTTGTGGTTTTTATTAATGTTCCTTTCATATTTTTACTGAAACATGAAAAGAAAAAAATTTATAGTTATTGGATTACCCTTTTGCATAATTTTGTTGTGATCAATGAATCTACATTAGTTAGGCCTACCTCTACTATAGTATTGAATTGACATCTGAGAGTAACAATAACAGTACAAGGAAAAGAATCATAAAAAACATGATGCTTCCACATATAAGGTTCTCCTTAAAAAAAATCATAAACTCCAAGTGGAAAATGATCTCATAAAACCTAATCTTCAAAGGGCTTGATTCCATAGGATAGGTGGTAATAGTGGCTGACATGGATGTATCATCCATTGCTCAACCAATATATGGTGCATGGTTGAGGGTATGGAACTATTAGTAGATTCAGTCACTTGATGACATCAACTTGGATCTCATTGGAAATGATGAAATGAAGTGGGGTCCCACTCACCCACATTTGTGAATGTAATAGGTGCTCCCCATATTCAAGTTTCTTTGGCTCTTTTGGTTGGATATTTGTGGTTGTGATGGTGGCAATAGGTTCTTGATCTAGGTGGATATTTTTTGCCACCTATGTATTCCACTTAGACCCAAAACATTATTTCCTTTCTATTTTCTTAAGTGTAGCAAAACTTTCTATTTTTTGGTAGTTTTTCAGGCGCTAAAATTATGGAGCCTTTTTGAGGTCCTACCTTTTATTTTTTTATTTTTCTGGGAAAACAAATATTATAAAAGAATGCCATAATCTATTTCACATATTATTCATTTCGCCTCCTCATGGAGATCTTCGAAACAAGGTGTTATGATATCCAAATAGAGATCATATACCAAAATTAAGATAATGGGAAGTTGGTGGTCCAACTTACACCAATGCAGCCCAAAACTATAGGTGCTTCATGTCCTAGGATTAGGGTTTCACACTTATTATTTTTCATAAAAAGGCCTCCAAGCATCATTATACCATAGTTCAAAAGGAATGTATCCATCACATCTCTTCTTAGAGATAGTTACTGTTGACCGAGGTCATTTATTTCCATTCTGCATGTAAACAATTTTCGATATTTTGTTTTGAATGAATTGAAGTTTTGTTTTTGTTATAACACTATGTTTCTATTAACTATGTATGTCACTTGATTACTACAAAACTATGGATTAGTGGTATTAAAGAAGTCTGCTATTTCTTTATTTTTCTATGCATGTCCCTAATGAGGTCGGGGTATAAGGTGTTAGGACTTGAATTGGATGAACCCTTGCAAGACTAACCTCTCCAAACCCGATAGCATCCCATGGCAGAAGGAAAGCGAGATGAGAGAGCAGGTGATCCTTTAACAAAATTCTTGAAGAATCCCTCGAGCTACCAAGGAATGAGATGATGCATAACTTTTCCCAGATCCTTCGGCGAGTATGAGCGGGTGAAGCATTTATATCTGGTGGCCACCTTGGAGGCATCACCCCTTTTAAGGTACAAGTTAACTTTGAAATTCCTATAACTGAAGGTCAGATAGAAGAAATTGTCGTAGATAGGTAGTTAAATCTACTCGATGGATATTTTTCGGTCCACAATTTCTCTAATAGGGAAAATACTAGTTTTTCTCTCCTCAAGGCCACCCCCCACATCAAGGATTGTTGTAAAACCTACTGTGAACATAGGGATGAGAAGGAACCCTCACTCTTTTTACCCACACCCAACTAGAATAATCTTCAAGACGTTGTCAAGGAATAATATTACCTATTTGAAGCTATGAAGATAAGTACATGAAATGGACCACATTGTAATATTGAAAGGACCAAGACATGTTAGAGTTCACAAATAATTTTCATACCCTTATAAAAAATTTGGGTATCAAGGATTGTAAGTTGCATCTAGTACATAAGTACCACAACTTTCTACACAAATACATGAAGGGAAATATGAAGTTCTTGTACATCTCCTCGGTTGGCACCGCATACCGATATTCTTTCAAGATCAAGCAAAAAATTAAATATAAGAAGTGATACTTTGGATATATGAATCCAAAGCAGGGAACAAGCACTCCCAAGCTGCACAACAAAGGAAAAATCTAACATGAGGTGACCCAGGACGACCCACCAAAGCCACAACCAAAGAATAGAAACACGAAGACAAAGAAGGACACAAGAGAATGGTGTGAGTTCCACAAGAGGCCCACTCATAACAACAAAGAGTGTTGTGCGAAACATTCACTGGTGGCTAAGTTGGAAGCTTTAGAGTCTGATGCATGTTTCGACTCTAAGTCAAAACCTCACAAGAGGAATGATAAGGGGAGGTATATTGTCAATGTAGTGCTCAACGCCACCATTTCCTCCACCAAGGTCCAAAAGATTGAGCTCGAAGATCCTATGGAGGGGGAGTGTCTCTTCCGCTCACAGATATGGGTGAAGGGTTATTCACTGCAATTCATTATTTACAAGGAGAGCCAAAAGAACCTCATCTTAGGAAAGGTCATGAAGTGGTTGGGCCTTTTGATGACACCATACATGTAGTCATACACCGTCGAATTTCTCCACCAAAGGTGAGATCTCTGCGTCACGCAATAGTGCTTCCTTCCCTATAGCGTTAAGCACTTCACAAATGAGTTACTCTATGATGTTACTCCCCATGTACTTTGTGATGTGTTATTAGCCCAACCATACTTGTGGATGCATCATGTTATGTATGAGTGTGAGACTCACACTAGTATTATTACTTTGGGTAGTAAGCTCTAACCAATGTAGTAAGATCATCTCCTAGAATGGGAAGTTTGTTTTCTTTTTTATTCGCTCACACACTAAGGGGAAGATCATGGAAAAATCCATGGACCCCAAGAAGGGTTCCTCCATGTAGTAGAAGTAAGTTGATAAGGTTGTGGATGAATATGGGGACATATTCTCCTCACCCAAAGGGGTACCTTTCCACTATCAGGTGAAGCATTCGATTGATATGACTCCTAGGGAAGCTCTACACAATGGATTGCTATATCACCACTCTCTTCTAGAAAATAAATAAAATAAGTGTTAGATCCAGGAAATACTACAAAAAGAGCACACGAAGACTCTACATTGGTAAACAAACACTAAATAAAATCATTTTCAGGAACAAGTGCCCAATCCCATAGAATGATGACCTTCTTGACTAGCTTAAGGGGGACAAGTACTTCAAAAAGATTGATTTTAGTTCCAACTATCACGAGGTTTCATTAGCACCCACATACATATGGAATATCGTCTTCAAATCTAAGGATGACCATTTTGAATGGTTGGTTATGCCCTTCATGTTGACTAATTCCCCTATAAATTTTATGATGTTGATGGATTACATATTTGTGTAGCTTCACAAATGCGTTCATGTCTGTATATTAGGAAAAAATTTCATATTCAAAAAGACTTGGAAGAACACTTGCATCATATTCAAAATATCCTTTAAGTCCTACGAAAACATAAGATATGTGCCAACTTGGAGAAATGCACCTTTGGCATGAACCAGATCCAAAATCTAGGTCACAACATTGATGGGCAAGGTGTTCATGTGGATCAAGCTAAGATCCAAGTCATTCGGGATTGGCCAAATATGACCACTCTAACAACGCTTCACAAATTTCCGAGTCTTTCCAATTTCTATAGAAGATTTGTGTTTGGATTCTCTAATATCACATGGTCTTTGAGTGAAGCTATCAAGGGAAGAGAGAATTTTTCAAGTATGATTCCCAACATAAGTTGTTCGTTGAGCTAGAGAACCACCTTTTCTCCACACTAGTGCTAACATTTCTAGACATGCAAAAAACCATTTGAAATTGAGATAGATGCCTCAGAGTATGATATTGGTGTTGTCCTTAACCAGGAAGGGAATTCAGTGGCCTACCATAGTGAGAAACTCTCTAATACAATTAAAAAATACATTACATATAACAAAGAGATGTATTCCATTATGCATGCTCACTTATAGTGGAAAAATTACATTATGGGGAAGAAAATGATCATCGACATAGATCACTATCCTCTCTAGTCTATACAGACACAAGGAAAGTTGCAGAATGGTTTCAATAAGAAATTGTCCGCATATATGCAACAATTTAATATGAACATTAAGAAAAAGAAGGGAAACACCAATAATGTTGGAGATTTCCTTATTTGGCCACTGGTTGTGGCATTCACCACTGTGCTCAACTGTTGTCGGCACGACAACTTTGGATGGCCACAAATTTATAAAAAATATCCAGAATTCACCACCACATACCAGATGCTAATGGAAGGAAAGTAAGTTCTGGACTTCCACCACTAGAAGAAATTGCTACGCTATCTGGGACACCTTTGTGTTCCTTTAAGAAAGTGCACCAAGATGATTTTGGAGGCACACTAAAATCGCGTCACAGGACATTTTGGTGTAGAGAAGAAAGTCACAATAAAACTTAATTATTTTTATTGGCCAAGTATCTGATAGGATGTCGGAAAATATATATCAGATCCTACACTTCTTGTGCCATCGCCAAGCCAACCATTAAGAAGTAAGGCTTGTAAAATCCTATGCCTACTAGTTGACCTTGGGAATCCATATCCATGGACTATATTTATGGCCTTCCTTCTACCAAGAATGCTAATGATTGTGTATTTGTGGTCATTGAAACTTTTTCTAACATGGTTATATTCAATACGTGCAAGAAGAGTATTATAGTACAATCCACTTCCAGTCCCTTCTTTGAGCAAGAATGGTTAGATTTCAGGGATCCACAGATGGTTATATCAGATGATGATAGCAGATTCCTAAGCGCATTTTGGTTGAACCTCTGGTCATTATTGGGCACCAAGCTCACCAAGTCGACTAAATTTCACCACCTGATTGATGGCTAGACAAAGGTAATCAACAAGGTGATTGTGCAAATACTGCACATGTGTAACAATAAGAATCCACAAACATGGGATGAAAACATCCCCTATGTGCAACAAAAGTATAACATATTTCTCCATAGGTCGAATGGCCACAATCCATTTTAGGTGGGTTTGAGATTTCAACCATTATGTCTCCTTAATGTTTCACTTCCTTTTGCAACTACATAGGAAGAATATACCGATGTTAAACCAAAAACTAATAAATATACTATGTTTAATGAGTGAATTCAATACATTTACAAGTAGTTACATGACATCTTAGATAAAACCAATTCTAGGTACAAACAACAACATGATGAATATCATGTGCACATAAGTTTTAGGTGGGTGACTAAATTTGGTTACATCTATAGAAGAAATCATTGTCACAATTTATTGGAAGCTTCGATCCCTCCAATATGAGCCTTACACCATCATTGGGGTTGTGGGAGACAATGATTTAAAGCTTAGTATACTCCCATTCCTTGTCTTGCACCCTATATTCAATGTTGACTACCTCCAGCCATACTTTCCACTATTGTTGGACACATCAGAGATTGTTGAACCGTTAACACTAACATAACTCAACCCACACAACATTTTAAAGGAAAAAACTAATGGTATCATGGAAACACAAATATAGAACACTCAAAATTAAAGGATCCAACTACATTTAGTTGTTAAAGATGGTTGGATCCAACGCCATGAAAAGTGCCTCACTAGGGGCCAAGTTTAACAGAAGTTTCCTAATCTCATGGAGGCGCTCAATGCAATGGGGACCATTGATTCGTAAGCGTGAAGGAATAATATAGGTGGATATTGGTGTCCACCCACCTATTACACTTTGACCCCCATCACTATTTCCTTTAAATTCCTTAATTTTAGCGTAGCTTTCTAATTTTGGTAGTTTTTTAGGTCCTAAACTTCCGTAGTTGTTTTGAGGCTCTAAGAGACATTTCTCAGAAAATAGAGAGACCAGAAAAGTGCCACATTTTGTTTCACATATTCATTTTCTATCTCCTCATGGAGATCTTAAAAGAGAGGTATTATGATAGCCAAATGGGGATTGTATTCCAAAGTTATGACCTTGAGAAGTTGGCGGTCCAACTTACCCAAACGAAGCCCAAAAATCTTAAGGCTTCATCTCATATGGTTAGGGTTTCACACCTTTTCTTTATGATAAAAAGGCCTCTGATCCTTATTCAAACACAGTTCAGAAGACATGTAGCTACCACATCTCTTCTTAGACATAACTACCATTGCCCGAGGTAGTTTATTTCCATTTTTCATATAAATAGTTTTCAGTATTTTCTTATTAATGAATTGAAGTTATGTTTTCATTGTAACTCAACGTTTCTATTTAAATCTATATTTAATTTCATTCTTGCATAAATATTGATAAGTTCTACATCAATTATTCACTTTCCTTTATCATCTTATATTATAGAATCAAAGAGAATATATTTCATTTTCGTTAGGCTCTACTAACAATGATTGTTCCAAATCACATTGTTCAACATTAATCCAAGGGACTTTTATGGAAATCACACCACATTGTAGTGTCATTACTTGACTTGTCATTATCCTTTGTCACCTACGAGCTAGACTAGTTGTTTATCCTTACTTTGTCCCTTATTTTTGTAAGCTAGGGATGCCCTCTCTAGGATTTCATTTTGGTGGATTTATAGACCAAAACTACTGCTTATTCCCTATAATTTTATCCTTTTTTTACAACATATTGATAAGAATCTCCCAATGAGGAGATGTCGCAGAAATATATCCCTTTGGATGTACTTGTGTAGCCCACTATAATACTTCAAGACAAGGTGGCACTTGAAGTCCCTAATACTCAACATTGAGCACAAGGTATGGAAATTTTTAGTGTATCCTAGCACCATCTAGTCTCTCTCCTCCCATAGAGTTATCCATCTCGTGTATTGGTCATCATAGTTTACTAAAAGCTAGAAATCATTCTTAAGGGAATCAAGAAAAGTTTCCCAACTTCGACCAACCTTAAACGTCACACACTCATCATTATTTCACCTCTGTGAGCAACCTTTCCACCAATTTTTGATGTGGGGAATAAATTTTGGTTTCATGAAGGCAATATTCTCCATAAAAAAAAATGATAGAGAAATAACCATCTAACATATTTAACTATTTCTCAGAAGAATTTGCATCTACTTGGCCTTTGGATAAGGGGGATATCAAATTTAGCTTGTACCTTGAAAGGTGTCACACTTAAAAAATTTCTACCTTTTGAAAGTGTCTAGGTCTTTGTTGGTAGTTTTTGAAGGATCTCGATGGAATTGTCCATCATATCATTAATTTGTGATGTGAGTTCTTCCTCAAGTAGCAACGTGATATGATCTTCGTCTCTTTCAACTCTCTTTACTTTTCCAAGGGAATCCAATTGGGCTTTTGAGAGCAATCATTCACAAGTGAAACTGGTTTGAGACTCAACTCTCTATACCCTGACCTTTTAAGGGATATGTAGTAAGAAACAAAACAAGGAGAAAAATTATTTGATACCATTGATATGGGGTGCACAAGGACTAAAATAAAATAAAAAAGGAAAATAAATGGAACACACATAGAGAAACATAACATAGATTATAGTAATGTGGTGGAAACCTAACTTTTATTAATAAATGAAATAACATAATAGTGTAGAACACATTTGGTGAGAGTCGTCCTAGATATCTCTGAACAGAGAGAGATGGTGACTATGTGCACTCACAATAGCTATTATAAGAGGTTAAAAAGTTGAAATTTTAACTTGAACAAAATATCCCATAGGTCAAAAAACTTGATCCCTGAAGATGAAACATGAAAAGGTTTGAAGCCCTTATGCGAGTTACTTCGTACATCAACTTCCTAGGGGTGTAGCTTTTGCATAAAATATATTTTTGGAAGATGACATAACTGATTCGAATTGCCTAGCCAAGAGTTAAAAATTCGAATTGTACCCATGGCTAGAGGCTATGGCTATTTTCCATGCCCATTCCATGTCAAACAAAAGTTCTTTAGGGCCCAAAAATGGGCCTAGAAGTTTAGGACACAAACAATTGTACAAAACTTGCAATATGGAGCATTGTGCTTTGATCAATAGGAACAAGTGGGTGACAACAAATATTTTCCTAGATTAGATATGATATGGATCCCCATCAGTTTTAGCCATATTAAATACATATTGTCGCAACCACAAAAGAAAAAGGAAGTGATAACACAAAAACTACTTAGAATTCTAAGAATCTAGAAATTGATAATCCCCATGAAGTGCTCACATGGGTTGTAATAAAAGTTCTTTAAATCCAACACATTGCATATGAATTGACCTATTATGGGACAAATATTTTTTAATAGGATTCTATGATGTTGTGTCATGCAGGATAATAAAGACATGAGAAATTTGCAGATTGAAAGAGTTAATGCGAGGAATGAGAAAATTACATAGAAATAGATTTCGAAACTTCAATTCGAAAAAAAAAATTCCTTGGGCATTCTAAAACTAAATCAAGTCATTGGTGATGCACTGTCTCACTCAATAAAAAATAAAAATAAAAAACTAAAAATTGACATGTTAAGCAAAATAATAGTTGACCTTGAGGACTCTTTGAGCCTTGTACCACTATTTATAGAACCATTTTCTATTACCGCTATTTATTGAACCATTTTCTATTATCACTCTAGATCAAAATCTTGAAGGAAAAATAATTTATAAGTCAAGAAGGTTGTCAATTTATTGATTAGAATTAAAACATGTATTGCCCAAAAGAAAAATGATTCAATACATTTTTGAAATCTTGCAAAGTTATTATTAATTCAAGCAGTTTGGAAAGTGGAATTTATTTTCTCACTTTATATATTAAAAAGGATTTAGAACTTAATGAATATCTTTTGACATAATGTCATAAATAAATTTATGACAAGGATATATAATGTGTATCACATGAAAATTATGTAATGAGATATTGCATTGAGAAATAGAATAAACCTAATAAAGGTTGTGGGTGTGCAAAGATAGAAATACTTCCAACACTATATATAGTTATAATACCTTTGAAGGGAAGATAAGTAAAGGAACTTGGAGGCCTACCAATTATGAGAAATGTCATTTCCATAACTATGGATTAAGTTCAATATGAGTTAGGTGTACTTAGATTATTAAAGCTAGTAAGTTTGACAACCAAACTAACTTTCTAAAAAAGAAATGAGATGGTGGTTGGTTAGTTTTGTGAATGATAATGAAGACTACATGGCCACCATACCATTATTGTATTTTCAATTTAAATACTTCATTATTTTCACCATGATTCAAAAAATACATAATGCTACCACCATTATAAGATTACATTGAGAGTTATATCAAAACCATAGTCTAATATCTAATCCTCTATAACATATAACATGCCAGATGCAACAATTGGTTGTGCGGGTTTGGTCATGGTCCAAACTATTTATTTTAAAGAGTTCCATGGAGAGGAGTGGAACATATCAACCCATCATTTTCCACTTCCATTTTTCTAAGTATGTTTCCATTCGAAGCTTTTCCCCCATTTTTTTCCCTCTAGATCTATGATCATTTGTCCTTATTTTATGATTTATGCCTCTAAGGGTGATTCCCAATTTTTAAGAAATCATATAACTTTAATCTATAGACCACCGTGTACGGCCCAAGTCTTATAGGGACTTATACTTTCGAGGAATACTTACAAACCACAATGAAGTTATCTAGGATTTATGACCGAACTATTTCAAACATGTCAGTGTTCATTATTCTAAATTTTTCCTTAGGATTTCTTCATATTTTAAATGGGTGCTAAATAAATATCAGATTCAACCAAAGTCGGATTGATTAAGGCCCAAGTCTTATAGGGACTTATACTTTTGAGGAATACTTACAGCCACAATGAAGTTACCTAAGATTTATAACCGAACTATTTCAAGCATGTCAGTATTCATTATTCCAAAATTTTCCTTAGGATTTCTTCATATTTAAATGGGTGCTAACCAAATATCAGATTCAACCAAACTCGGATTGATTTGAGGTCACTTACAGCCGATTTGGCGCACTAAACTTCATCATACAGTCTAGCAAATATTCTCCAACATAATTTTTATCTTTCTATATATTAAGAAAGGATATAGGCTCTTAATAATAATTAAAATTTTTGTCAACATTACGACAACCTCTAAGTAAAGTAGATAAGAGAAGAGATTTTGCAGGATTTCACTCTGCTTGCAGCATTTTTTCGAAGTCTCCTTGATTGAGAAATATTCAAAATTTATAGATACCGTAAAATTTGTTGTTTTGTTAGATACACTAATCAAGGATTTTCCATTCACTCACGCATCCATTCAGTCATTCTTCGGGCCTGCAATTTATTCTAGGATGGAAGTCTTCATGGTTCTGTTTGGGCCTGCAGTTTATTGAGGACTGGAAGAATGGTTCATGGCTCCGTTTGAGGGTCACAATATATTGGAGGCTAGCAGTCTGCTTCATTCTGAGTTTGGGGACCGTTACTAACGCTAATCGAACTTCCAATTAATTCATGGTCTGTTTAACTTAGAAGTTAGACAATCAATCCAGTATTGTGCAACTGAAAGGGTTTCACTTGGGACATAAATAAACGATGACCCGGATTAATAAATATTGTAGAAAGGTAGTGATATGTTTCAATAGGGAAATATTATGGGTTGAAAAATTTACTTCCCATATACTATTAAGTGTAGAAATTTCTTGTAGATTCAAATTGTAGATTGTAATATGTTAAAAAAATTGATTTGAATTTACTCGACTCATCAACGCAAACAATTAATTTATCAATAAATCATGAACCATAAAAAAGAAAGGATTTAATCACACATAATACAATAATTTTATAGGAAATCCACAACTAAAGTCTTTGCTATTTGTATATTGCATTAAATAGAGAATATGAGAAGATTACAATGACTTTATCAACCTTGAGAAAACTCTGCACTATCTCCATCTATCTCACTACCAACTTGTGCAAAAGCTTCTCTTGGGACATATGTATTTCACAAGAACCACTACCAACCTGTGCTCACCAAAACAATGATTAAACTTGTGCTGTCATTCCTCATTTTAAAGTCAATTCGAATGGCTAAAATTAGTGAGTTTTCAAATTAAGGAATGATTTATTTTAGGCCTTCATTTGAATGCACACTCAGTTTAATTTAAATGATTTTACGACTGATAATACATTGTCCCTAAATTCCAATCTCAATTGGTTCTTTCTTTGATCTGACATGCATGCATGAGTTAATTATGAGTGAATCTTCAGTTTACTGGTTAGGCAGTGCTAGTTACATCCCATTACTACAAGTTACACCCCACTACTCAATCTCCCACTAATCTCTCCATCAATTGGAACTAGTTTAATTGACTTTAACTCAGTTAAAATGAATTAAATAATTACAACTCAAAAGAATTCCCCTGGCCCCTAATATTTAGGAACCACTCTACATGACTCTATATAGACTCCCAACTCGTATTAACTCATCCAATCAAGCCAAATTAACTTAGTTAAGTATTACAAGTTGTCATGAGATGTGGAATTACAATTTAATTCAATGACAAATTAAATTATGATTTTTTTTTTCATGTTATTTTTAACATTTCTTGTTGCTATTTTCAAGACTAAGTGTCCAAAGTGTCCATCAAATTGTCACAATTAATTAAGTTTCTGCCTATTGAGTTGTAGTTCAGTCTCACTGCAATCATTTATTATTAATGTCTCTCATGTAATCTATTTCACTGACTTTGAATATTGAGAATAATATTTCTGCACCATGTTTTTTATTCTTCAACATCTTATTAGAGCTCAAACTGTGTAAGACTCCTTGAGAATAGCGGAGAGAAAAAGTGAGGTTGTATAAAACTCCGTGAAAGCAGAAGAAATAAAGGAATTGAGGAGGAGAAGAAGCCTTGATTGTTTGAAGAATCCAGTTGCGTAAATTCGCTTCTGCGAAAAAGGCAGCCAGAAAATTTTAAAGGAACAAGAAAACGAAGCAGATCGTTTCCTTACTGAAAGAGAATGCCAAGAAAAGTATTTTATTTAAAAAAAATGAGCGACCGTCACACCCATTAAAAAATTCAAAAATATCAAGTTCTCTGAACAACAAAAAATTATGAAGTTCTTAATTTATGTGTTTCAGTGTAACCTTCCTCTGTTGAAAAATACAATGACGAGATTGTAAAGTAATAAGTGTTCCTTTTAAGTCTTGAAGGTGAAACCATTGAAGGTATCGAAGGATGGCACGTATAAGAATTTTTTAAAGTGAGATTCCTATGACAAATGCGTTATAGTGAAGCGATTGTAGTCAAGCGATAAGTCAAAATATTTTTAATGGGACGGAAGGGTTTAACAAAATACCTCGTGGGAAAAAGTTTTTCAAAATATTTTTTAAAAAGGATGATTTATCCATGTTTTAAAAAAAAGGGAGAGCTTTGTTATTAAAAGAAAAAGGCCTTACATGAGTTTTGTTATAAAACGAAAAACGGATTTTGTGAGTGTATTCAAATAGGCTAATTTGTTTTTCAGAAGGGCTTTTAAAAAAGGGCCGTTGTTCTTTGTTTTTAATACAGCTTCTTTTAAAAAATTTGAATATCATTTGTCTTACAAAAACAAAGGCGGCGTTGTTCAAATCAGTTATGGGAATTGTAATATTTTTTAAAGAAAGGGATTATGGAAGTTTTCTTGAAAGTGTTACTCATTTTGAGAATTTGTAAACCTATTTTTTTTGTGTAGAAGTCAAACAACAAAGAAGACACCACAGAGATGCACCTACAGACCGTCACTATATCTGCAAGTTTATTTGCTTGTTGAGCCGCAATTAGTTAATGAACAATAGTTGGGAAAGGTCAAGAGGTTAATAAAGTCGAAGAAACAATAAGAGATGCATGAAGTTTTTTCGAAATATTTGCAAGTGAAAAGACAAAAGAACACCTTCGCATTGATGTTGATAAAATAATTTGTAGATGACAACATTCTACCCTTCATTGCAAATGCAAAGTCATCTGAGGAAGCTTGGGATAACCTTGACAGGAATTTTGGTGTAAGGGGGAGTAATCAAGTTGAAGGTGAAGAGGTTGGTGAATCCCACTATGCTCAACCATAAGTGGATGATGAGTCTGAATAATTTGCAGAAAAAACAAAGAAAGAGCACATAGATGCTCTTGAATTCCACTGTGCACAACCACAAGTGGATGGTGTTTTGGTAAATGTAGCAACAATGCTTGCTGATGACAATGAAGTTGTCATTGAAACAATGAGCATTATAATGAAACTAGTAGTCACTTTGCTGCTGTTCAATTTGATGAAGACAAGTTGGATAATGATAAATGATTGCATATGATGCGACAAAAACATATAATTGATAAACTGCTATTTGGTGACAGAAGCCCACTTGGCTATGAAAACCAAGTGGAAGAAAACCTCTTTGAAGTAGCAGAAGTAAAGAAGTGAAAGCAACAAAGGCAGAGAAGAAAGCAAAAAGAGAGAAAGCACTCATTGCAAAGTAGAAAGAATAGAACCGATATGGTTTTGCAATTGTTTTGTAATTCTAAGATTGATTTGCGCTGTGCAAATAAAAGGATGATCACGAAGAAGAGATAAAGTCCCTTGAAGAATGGCTTGCAACACAATGTTTTGATAAAGTCTACATAGAAGTTGCAGAGACAACATAAATGATGAAAATATTAATGAAATTTTCATCTATTGAAGTCATGAAGGGATGAAATTATATTATGAACTTATGTTGCAGCAAAAAACTAATGATGAAAAGAAAACTACAAAAGATGAGATGTGGCAATAATCCACATACAAACCAATTTTTGAAGAAATTGACGACATGCTTAGACAACCTTAAACAATGGAAGATCTACACTAGCAAATGAAAACTCTAAAATTTGAAGCCTACAACAAAAAAGAAAAAGCAAAAATAATTTAGAGGCTACATGATCTAAAAGAAATGAAAAAGAAAAAGAAATCTAGTTGATGTCAATTTTTTAAAATTTGTAAGCCTAGCTGAGATTTAGACTAACATGCATCTTAGTTTAAATTCTTATGGTTGTAATTAAGGTAGAGTTTTGGAGTATCTAATTCTAACCACGTGCTAGGTGTCACAACTATCTATGCAAGTGTCATAGCCAGTTTGAGTTTACCTAATTCGATTGAGTTGTAATTCAGTCTCAATGAAATCATTTATTACTCATATCTCTTATGTAATTTATTTAACATATTTTAAATATTAAAGAGAATATCTCTCCTCCATGTTTCTCTAACATTATGGCCAATTATATAAAAGAAGAACATAGTAATTTAAATGGGAGACAAACATACACTATTTCAAAGACACACAATTTTATATATGTTGATGCAGTCTTCACTGAAAAAATTACTCTACGTAAATATATACTCTTTCCAATCCTATTGGTCACGTGGGGATCTTTGAAAAGGCATTCAATATTTTTATTGAGGTAGACACCTTTGCAATGGCTTCCACTCCTATTTATTTTTTGTTGGAGGTACTACACACCTAGGACCTTCATTACTAGCACATGCAGACACTTAGTTAGAGCATTCATTGACATGCAAGGCTTCAACATCGGAATCTTCACAAGATTGACACCTTTGACTATCCATGCATGCATGGGACTATATGCAAGATCCTTTCTGCATGATTTACTCCGTGATTTTCTCCTCCTTTCACTCTACAATTGGATAGTTCTTCTCCATGATTTACTCCCCCATTTGCTCCTCCTTTCACTCCACAACTTGTTGTAGGTGTCGATTCCTCTCATTGATCACCACTATGACTCATTACGTCGGGATTTTCACCCAGTGATGCTATATCATGAGCATTGTAACCTGTTTTCAAAATATCAATAGTTCTTTTTGTTCATTCGAATTTCCTTTAGTGTTTTTGCTCTGCAAAGTTGTGTGTTCAACTTTTACTAGCTAGATTCATATGTGCAGGTTTTCTAACACATTTACATGGTATCAGAGCCCACTGGTTGCTAGATAAAAGGTGTAGCAATACTTTATTTTGCAGATATTACAGCTTGGAGATTGAAGATCGATAGATAAATGGAGTTTCCCAAAGCATCAATCTTAACACTGTACAACTATCACGAATGGAAGGACCAAATGACTTGATACCTTCATCAGAAAGGGTTGTACATGATTACCATGGATGTAGAAGTGGAACCCACTTCAGCCATAGATAAATCCAAGTACCTCCACTGCATGGATGAGGCCCACAGATCCATATGCATGTGCATCTCCTAGGACTTGCAGTTTCATCTATCTACCTACAGTACTCCCAATAAGATTTGGAAAAAGGTTCAAGAAATCTACGGGAAACAGGATGAGATGAAAGGACATCTACTTGAAGTGGAGTTGCTCTCATTGGATCCACGAAATTATGATAGAATTCAGTACTTCTTCACCAAATATAATGATCTATTGCTGCAACTCAAGGGTTGAGTAATTGACAAATCCAAGGAGGAGAGTCGCCAAGTTCTCTCTATTATGTCAAAGGTCAGACCAGAATACTCTGTATTTGTGTCTACATTTCATTTAGTAAGGCTCGCAACAGGTAAATACTTCACTATGCCTTCTCTCAAAGAGGACATGGATTCCCTCACTTTTGAGAAAGATAAAATCATTGGCATGGGGAAAGTAAAACCCCCAAAAGTGCATGCACTTGTTGTGCATGATGGAAGCCACAATAAAAATTGTAGATCTGATTCAAATAAGAAAAATAAGCAGGAAAAAGACAAGGGAAAAGTGCATTCCTATCTAAAGAAGGAAGGGTACACCAAGCCCTTCAATGACTCCTCCAACTCCAGAAATGAGAAAGGGAAGAAAGGAGACAAATGAACCTACAGTCACCAAGGATTCCATCCAGAATCCTCTTGCATGAAGAAACAAATGACAAAATGGTAGAAATCCTTCAAAAGCACAATCTTGGGGATCACATCCCTCAGGGTGCCAAGAAGAAAACTTAGGATCCGCCACACGGGAAAGGTAACAATTTTCATGCTTTAGTTGCAACTAAATTTTCACCTGATGCATGGATTATAGATTCTGGTGCATCACATCATATGGATGTTGCAAAGGAATTCTATTCCTCTTTCAATGCATGGAAAGGACCTCCCATCCTCATGGGAGATGACTCAGCTATTGAAGTCACCGAAAAAGGTAGAGTGGAACTTTTACACAGAAGCTTTAAAGATGTGCTTCATGTTCCAAACCTTTTAGTAAACCTGATTTCAGTTTATTAGATCACTCATTCCGGCAGCAGAAAGGGAGTGGAATTCACTCCAGATGCAGTGAACATATATGACCTACATAGCAGCTCCAAAATTGCAACCGGTGAGGTTAACAATGTAGCTAGACTGTATACATTTTCTAAATTTATTGAATCTAAATCCACCTTATTGCCTACACATGCTGATGATAGTAGTAGGCTTTGGCACGAGAGGTTTGGTCACTTAAATTACAGCTATATGAAACAGCTAAGCAAGCATGAGATGTTGGAAGGCTTTCCAAATATCAATTTCTCCAAAGGAGTTTGTGAAGGGTGTGTCCTTGCCAAACGTCCTAGAGAAAAGTTTGACACCGACAAGACTCACAGAGCATCCTCTCCTCTAGATCTGATCCATGTGATGTCATGGGGCCCTTTCCTCATCCTTCCATCAACAAAGAAAGGTATGTGATTACATTTATTGATGATTTCTCACGGCATACTTGGGTGTATCTTCTTAGGGCCAAATCTGAAGTTTTTGCACACTTTGAAGATTTCAAACCACTAGTTGAGACACAGTCAGAGAGAAAGATCAAAGCCCTCCATATAGAAAATGGGGGGAATATGTTAACACAACACTTCAGAACCTTTCCTTGAGACTGGCCTATAGCTGTAGCACATAATTCAATACACTCTGCAGCAAAATGGAGTTGCTGGGAGAAAGAACCAATCTCTCAAAGAGATGGCTTCTTTCATGCTGCATGCCAAGTCACTACCTCATAAGCTATGGGCTGAAGCACTTAATTTTGCTAACTAAATATAGAACAGATCTCCTCATAGATCTGTCAAGGATCAGACCCCCTTTGAGACTTGGAGCGGCACTCAATCGGAGGTCACCCACTTTTGTGTTTTCGGCTCCCGAGCATGGGCTAGGATCCCCTCTGAAAAGCGGAAAGCTCTTGATCCACAAAGCATGAATGCATCTTTGTTGGATTCTCTGATGGTGTGAAGGGATATCGACTCGTGATTTCCTCTATGGACAAGCTCATCATTAAGCGAAATGTACAATTTGAGGAAAGTCTTTCACATGTACCTCAATTGCCGCATGCAAACACTTTTTATCTACCTCATGACTAAGTTGATGACTCAATACACTTAGATGCAGATACAGAGCATGCAGATACTGAGGTAGAGCATGCAAATGCAGAGACAGAGTCTTCAAATACAAATCCAGTGCATGCATATGATGATCCACATCCAACACCAGATCAGGCTTCCAATAGTGAATCAACTTCCCCTGTCATAAATCAAAGAACATGGAGCTTAAGTGAGATATATGCACAAGAGTATCCAGCTACTAGAAATGGTCTTGTGGGGGATAATTTGATCTGTGGAGGACTAGCTCAACGTTTATTGAGCCTCCTCTTTCCCTCACTACCACTGAACCAACGCCATCCCAACATTGTCATTTGGTTCAGTCTTCTGATCTGTAGTCTTATGCTGAGGTTGCTGGGCATCCCTCTTGGGAGTCTGCCATGGAGGAGGAGTACAACTCCCTCCTTGAGAACTAGACCTGGGATCTGGTCCCCCTTCCTTCAGGAAGGAAACTTGTTCGATGCAGATGGGTCTACAGGACCAAGAGTGTTGCATATGGGCAAATCACCATACAGAAAGCCAGGATAGTAGCCAAAGGCTCCCAACAAGTCCATGGCATTGATTGTGATGAGACCTTTGCTCTAGTAGCAAAGATGGATTCCATACGCCTTGCACTTGCCATTGTGGCTACCCAAGGGTTGGAAGTACATCAGAGGGATGTGAAGAATGCCTTTCTTGACAGAGACATATTTGAGGAGATCTACATGATGCAGCCACATGGTTTCATTCAGGATTCATCCTTGGTCTGTAGGCTGAATAAGTGTTATGATCTTGACCTGCGAGAAGATACCAGAATACCAAATATGCACAGAAATATACCTAGAATAGAGAACAATAAGAAATAATAACATGTTTTTAGTATTAAGAAAGGAAAGCAATGTTCACTTGCCTCTTCAAGGGGAAAACCTGCAATAGAGCTAGGCTCAATTACAAAATAAGACACGACGCTCCTCAAGGGGAGTCTCTATTCTTTATATAGGATTCATACATCCAATACCATGGGTCAGTACCATGGTTCTTATTAATACCATCTATCTAATACCATGGCCCATTTGCAACTAATTGTGGTCCCTTATTTAAATGTGGGCCAACCATTTACATTTTTAATATGGGCTTTATTGACTCTTTAACTAACTATAACTATGACTCAACCCTATTACATATATAAGGGGGTTAGGGTTGGACCCTAACATGACCTCCCCCATAAAAATAGCCTTGTACTCAAGGCTGAAGCTGTGGAAACTGTTGAAGAATAGTTGCTGGTTCCCAAGTCACATCTTCTGAAGAGGTGTCTTTCCACCTGACAAGGACTTCCTTGATCTTGCGGCCACGCAAGTGTTGCTCTCGCGTGTCAAGAACCTGTTGAAGTTGGACAGCCAGATTGAACCTTCTTCATCCAATTCCGGTAGACTGGTTTGAATTCTAAAATGGTTCCCAACCACTTCCTTGAGGCATGAGACATGGAAGACAGGATGGGTTTTTGCAGTGGGTGGCAAGGCTAGCTTGTCGGCCACTTCTTCGATGCGCTGAAGTATTTGACATGGTCCGTAGAATTTTGGAGATAATTTTTGACAACCCTTGTCTTTGAGTGATGTTTGCTTATATGGTTGCAGCCTCAAGAATACCTGATCCCCTTCTTGAAATTTGCGCTCTGAACGATGTTGGTATACCTATGCTTCCTGCGATTTTGAGCTTGATGGAGATTCTCTTTGAGGTGGGCCACCATGGTTGCACAGTTCTGTAGGAGTTGATCCACTGTTTGTACCTTCGAGCATCCCTGGATATAAGAAGTGGGTGAAGGAGTGAGTTGGCCATAAACTAATTCATATGGAGTCAATTTGGTGGTGACATGATAGTTAGTACTATACCGCCATTTGGCTAGAGGTAACCATTGTACCCATAGATGTTGCTTTTCTAAAGTGAAACATCTGAGGTAGGTCTCCGGACATTTGTTGACTACTTCAGTTTGACCATCAGTTTGGGGATGATAGGAAGTACTGAGTTGTAGTTGGGTACCTTGTAGCTTGAAGAGTTCCTGCCAGAAGTTACTGGTGAAGATCGAGTCACGATCATACACAATGGAAGTTGGCATACCATGCAATTTGAAGATCTGGTCCATGAAAGATTGAACCAGCAAAGCTGGTGTAAAAGGGTTGGGTAGGGCGCAAAAGTGATAATACTTAGAAATTCTGTCCACAACCACCATGATGACTGACTTGTTGCCTGACTTCGGAAGACCCATAATGAAATCCATAGAAACCTCCATCTAGGTTGAGGTAGGGATGGGCAATGGCTGTAATGATGATTCAGATTTAAATAGGAATGAAACAAATTACAGAGATAACCATAAACACAAAGATGCAATCGAAATAATACTTCATTTCATTAATGTAAAATACTGAGATATGCTTACAAATAGAAAATGGAAATAAACAGCTAGGGCGATGGTAGCTTATCTTTGAGAAGAGATGTGGTGGCTACATGCCTCTGAACAGTGTTACAATGAGGCTCAAAGGCCTATTTATTGTTGAAAAACAATGGAAAACCCTAAACATCAAAAAACCTAACCCTAGAAGATGAAACGCCAAACTGTGGGCCTCGTTTGGGTAAATTGGTACATCAACTTCCCGAGGTCGTAACTTTGGCATACAATCTCCGTTTGACACGTACAAAATCTTGTTAGAAATATCTATCCGAGAGCTACAACTTTGGGAAGAGCAACATTGGTCCATGGATCCATGTTGCTTCGAGTTTTCGCAAAAAAACGTTCTTTAGGGACTTAAAACAGCTTTAGAAGTTTAGGACCCGAAAAACTGCTAAAAATAGTAGACTGTGCTACAGTTAAGGAAACTGAAAAGCTGAAAGAAACAATGGTGGGGGTCTAAGTGGACTTGGCAGGTGTCCACCAATATTCACCTGGATCATTTCTCCCCCCTTAGGAAGCAATGGTCCCCATTGCGTTGAGTTCCTCCATTAGATGAGGAAACTTCTGCTAAACTTGGTCCTTGGTGAGCCACTTACCCTGGTGAAGGAGTTGGCATTCTTTTGACAACTCAAGATAGTTGGATGTTCTGTTAGCGAGTGTGCTCAATATGCATGTCCATGATGTGATTAGTTGCATCTTTTTCCATGCAATCTATAAAACTCTGTGGGTGTGAGTTGTTCTGCAATGTCGGATGTGTCTAGTAATGGTGGAAAGTATGGCCGAAGGCGGTCCACTGGGTGTAGGCCAAGGAATGGGGAAATGCTGAGATCAAATGCATTGTCTCCCATAGCCTTGGTAATGGTGTAATGACCATATCGGACTGGTCTCAGTTTCCGATAGGCTCCGGTAAGGCGTTCCTTTTGTAAATGTAACCAGACTTTGTCTCCCACCTGAAACTTGTGTGGCACCCGATGTTGATCATGTCTTTGCTTGCACTTGGCAGTTGATTTCTCCAAAATGTCATGGAATTGCTGGAAAATATGCTAGATGTGCTCAATGAAGTTGTTTGCCTTATCTATTTTGGACTAGACATGAGCCAAATCTGCGTGAGTAGTTGTAAATGGCATGGCCACATCAATGGGACATAGTGGCTGGAATCCCAAGCCCACCTGAAAACGGCTACGACCAGTCGAGCTGTGGAGAGCCCGGTTGTAGCTTTGCTAAACATAGGGGAGGATCTCATCCCATGTGCGTGGATGCCTTGAGTTGTACATACGCAGAATGTGTACAATCATCCTGTTGAGAACCTCTGTCTGGCCATCAGTTTGAGGATGGAAGGTTGTGGACTTAGTGAGTTTGGTGTCCAGCATCGACCAGAGACTGGACCAAAATGTACTGAGGAACCTGCTATCTCGATCTGAGATGATAGACTATGGGATCCCAATGTGCACCCACACTCGTTCAAAGAAGAGTTTAGCAGTGGCTTCTACTGTGATATTCTTCTTGTAGGCCGCCATAATGGCCATCTTCGAGAACCTGTCGACGACCACAAAAACACAGTCAATTTCCATGCTTAGTGGAAGGAAGGTATGACATGTAATCCATGGAGATGGATTCCCAAGGTTGACTAGGGGTAGGTAGCGGGGTATAGAGACCTTGATTCTTGACTGTCAGTTTGGCAATGGTGTAGGCAGTGCATGATCTGATGTACTTCCCGATATCCTGTCAAAGATTCGGCCAATAGAAATAATTCTGTAGTACTGCCACCATTTTCTTGACCCCGAAATGCCCAGCAGCCCGACTGTAGTGTGCTTCCCAAATCATCTTGGCACACTCGCTAGAAGGAACACAAAGGTGACCTAGGTGGAATAACAAGGCATCTTGGAGGTGAAAATATGGAACATGCTGACCCTCAAAGAGTGTCTGGTATGTGTGGCCAAAGTCTGGGTTGCTTCTGTAGAGAAGTGGCCAATCAGAAGTCTCATGCCCACAAGAGTTGAGCGCGGTGGTTAATGACATGATCGGTGGTCGACTGAGGAAATCTACAACATTATTGGTGCTGCCTTTCTTATACTTGATATTCAAATGGAACTGTTGCAGTTATGTGGAGCACTTCTGATGGCAATCATTCTGTAATTTCCCTTGGGTCTGTATGAACTAGAGGGGTTGGTGGTCTGTGTGGATGACCGTTTCCTTCCCCAAAATGTAATTTTTCCATTGTCGGTAGGCCTGCACAATGGAATACATCTAGTTTTCATAAGTGGGATACTTCCGGACAGTGTCTGAAAGTGTCTCACTGTGATATGCCACTGGATGCCCATGTTGAGTAAGGACTGCCCCAATAGCATAGTCAGAGGCATCCATATCGACCTCAAATGGTTGTTGCAAATCTGGTAATGCGAGCACTGGTGCCGAGCAGAGGCGGTCTTTCAACTCTGCGAATTCCTTCTGTTGAGATTCAAACCAAAATACTTATGCTTTCACTCCTCCCTTTGTGACTTGACTCAAGGGCCAAGTGACATGAGAAAATCCCAACACGAACCTGCGGTAGAAGTTGGCAAGACCTAGAAAGTTGTGGAGCTAGATTAGAGTGGTTGGAGAGGGCCAATATTGAATGACTTGGATCTTGGTTGGATCCACATGCACCCCTTTTTCATCAATAATGTATCCTAGATACTGAACCTGGGTCATGCCAAAAGTACATTTCTCCAAACTGGCACATAACTTGTGTTGCCGCAGTGTTTGGAGAACCTGTCGGATGTGCTAGAGGTGCTCTTCCCAAATTTCACTAAAGATCAGGATGTCATCCAAGTATACCACTACAAATGAGTTGGTGAATGGCTACAAGATGTCATCCATTAGCCTCATGAAGGTTGTAGGAGAATTCGTTAATCCGAAAGGCATAACCAACCATTTGAAAAGGCACTCCTTGGCTTTGAAGGCAATCTTCCACACACTAGAGGGTTCGATTGGTACTTGATGATATCCTAACTTCAAATCGATCTTACTGAAATATTTTTCCCCCTTCTGTTGGTCTAGGAGGTCATCGATCTGTGGGATGGAGTACTTATTATGGACAATGATCTTGTTCAGTGCCTGATAGTTAATATAGAGTCTACAAGTCCCATCCTTCTTCTATACCAACACGATCGGGATCCCACAAGGCGATGAACTCGGATGGATGTGACCTTTCTGTAGCAGCTCCTGAATTTGCCTCTTGATTTCATAATTCTCCTGCACGGAGCGCCAATATATTGGTCCATTAGGCAGTGTCGCACCTAGGGTCAGATTGATGGAGTGCTCGACCTAACAGTGTAGAGGAACCCCTGTAGGGGAGGTGAAGATGTCCTCATACTCCTCCACGACCTTGTCCATCTATAGTCGTTGTGCAGAGGGGCCCTGTCTGGAGGTTGTGGCCACCGTCTTCTTCTTTCCTTGAGGGCGTATCATCAGAAAAACAAATTTCCTGATTTTGTAAATGATCTTACTACATTTTTTTGCAGTAACCAAAGAGATGGCGGTAGGGGGTGCTACCTCCAGTATCCTGTACAACTTATCTCCCAAAGTAATAATAACACCACAGGGCCTTGATTCATACACAGCATGTCACTTCCACAAGTATGGTTGTCCTAATAATACATCAAAAACTTCAATGGGAGCAATGTCACACAATACCTCATCTGTGAAGGGCTTGATGTTGTATGGAAGGTGACACTACTGGCTCTCCCAAAGATCCCATCCTTGGTGAACCCACCCGATGGTGTATAGTTGTGGATGTGTTATGGTCGGTAAGCCAAACCGTTTCACGACCTCTGTCGAAATGAGGTTCTTTTGGCTCCCGCTGTCGACAATGAACTGTAGCGGGGATCCCTTTACCCACATCTAGAGTGGAAGAGACGCTCCTCCTCCTCTATATATTCGGGTTCCTCCTTCTAGATATTTGTGGTGGCAATGGTGGCATTGGGCTCCGCATCAATAATCTGCTTCCCTTTGTCACTCCCCTTGTCGGGTTATGACTCAGAGTCGGAACATGCATTTGATTCTGAAACCTTTAGTTCAACCACCAGTGACTGCCTGGCCCGACACTCACTTGTGTTGTGAGTGGAGCTCTTATGGAACTCACACCATTTTCCTGTGTCCTTTTTCGGCTTCGCGGTGCTATTCTTTGCTTGCAGCTTTGCGAGTTGTCTTGGGCCACCCCACCTTGGCTTTGTCCTTTGTTCTGTAGTTTGAGGGCACCTTTCCCTTGCTTTGGATTTTCAGATCCAAAGTCTCGCTTCTTCTGCTTAAACTTTTGCTCGACCTTGACGACATATCGTATGCCATGCCGAGCGAGGAGATGTTCAAGAATTCTGTTTCTTCCTGGATGTACTTGTGTAGGCAGCCACGGTATTTGAGTATCAAATGCTACTCTTAATCTTTGATACCCAAATTTGTGTGAAGGGTATGGAAAATATTGGTAAACTTCGGCACGTCTTGGACCCTTCCCTGTCGCAACGTGGTGCACTTTATGTATTGATCCTCATAACTTCTGACAGGGTAGTACCACTCCTTGATGGCATACTAGAATGAATTCCAGGTGGGTGCGGCTGAAAATAGTGAGCCGGTACTTTCATTCTTATGCTCGCAGTAGGTTTCTCACCATTCCTTGATGTGGGGGGCTGCTTTGAGAAGAGCGAAAATAATCTTTTCTCGACTGGAAAAATCATGAGTAGAAAAATAACCCTCTAGCAGATTTAACCATTTATCGACTACATTTGCGTCCATCTGACCCTCGAATATGGGGATTTCAAAATTAACTTGTACCTCAAACGGTGTGGCATTTCTAGAGTAGCTGTGGGAAGCCCACGCGTCACCCCTGGTTAGCCGCTGAAGGATCTGGGCAAAGTTGTCCATCATCGTGTTCCTTTGTCACTCGAGGGCTTCTTCGAGCAAGATTTTGATAGGATCTCGTGCTCCCTCATCTTTATTTTCATCCACCATGTGAGGCCTTTGGGTTTTGCGAGGCTGGTCTTGCAAAGGTTCGACTAGTTCAAGCCCTAACTACTTATATCCCGACCTCATTGGGGATATGCAAAGAAAAACAGAGAAAAAGTAGACCACTCTGATATTACTAATCTAGATTTAAACAAGAACGCAAAAAATTACAAAGATAACCATATTCACAAAGATGCACGGGAAATAATACTTCATTTCATTAATGTAAAATACCGAGATATGCTTACAAACAAAAAACGGAAATAAACATCTAGGGCGATGGTAACTTATCTCTGAGAAGAGATGTGGTGGCTACATGCCTTTGAACTATGTTACAATGAGGGTCAAAGGCCTATTTATTGTTGAGAAACAATGGAAAACCCTAAGCATTCAAAAACCTAACCCTAGAATATGAAATGCCAAACTATGGGCCCCGTTTGGGTAAATTGGTACATCAGCTTCCCAGGGTCGTAACTTTGGCATACGATCTCCGTTTGATGCATATAATATCTCGTTAGAAAGATCTATCCAAGAACTAAACTTTGGGAAGAAAAACATCAGTCCATCAACCCATGTTACTTCCAGTTTTCGCAAAAAACATCATTTAGGGCCTCGAAACGGCTCCAGAAGTTTAGGACCCGAAAAACTGCTAAAAATAGTACATTGTGCTACAATTAAGGAAACTGAAAAGTTGAAAGAAAAATGGTGGGGGTCCAAGTGGACTTAGTGGGTGGCCACCAATATCCAACTAGATCAAATGTGCCCGGGGCTTTGACTGTTTCTCCTTTGTGGTGCTGACACACATCACACTCAGCTACAAAGGTAAGAATGTTCGTTTTCATGCCTGTCCAAAAAAATGAACATCGAGTGCAAGCATAAGTCTTCTAAAATCCTGAATGGTCTACAATGGGAGATGAGTGCAACTCTGCCAAAATGAGACTTTTAAGGGTGGATGTTGGTGATATCACTACTTTGTCCTTGTAGCGAAGGATCTCATCCTACCAAGAGTAGCCCGCTGTGGAATTTGGATCCGCCTGCAATTTATTAATGAGTTGGGAGAGAAAAGGATGTGAAAACCCTTCCTTGCAAGCCTCTTAAATCCACTCTAGAATGGGAAGAGAGATTGCTAGCATGGTGCTTTCCTCCTCAAATTGGCATGATAAACATCTGCTACGACATTTTCTCGCCCTTTCTTGTAAATTATCTCATAATCATATCCCAACATTTTTGCTAGCCGTTTATTTTGTTGTGGCGAGGATAGGTGTTGCTCCAAAAAATATTTAAGGCTTTGATGGTGGTGCGGATTTGGAAATGCCGCCCCAATAAATATGGTCGCTAGGTATCCACTACATGTAAGATGGCCATCATCTCCTTCTCATAGGTAGATTGTCCTAGATTTTTCCCACTTAGTTGTTGGCTAGTGCAGGCCAAGGGTTGACCTTCCTACATTAAGACAACCCCAATACCCATACCTGAAGCATCACATTCAATCACAAAAGATTTGGTGAAGTCGGGTAGTGCCAATATGGGAGTGGAACACATGGCATGTTTGAGAGCTATAAATGCCTATTGCGCTTCATCATTCCAGAGGAATGAATTTTTCTTGAGAAGGTGAGTGAGGGGTCTAGCAATGTGACCATAATTGTAGACAAATTTGAGATAGTAGCTGGTGAGACCCAAAAATCCTCTCAAGCTCTTCAAGGTCTTTGGTTGAGGCCAATCCTGCATTGCCTGGATCTTTTTGGGTTCCACCATGACTCCTTCATGCCCCACAATGTGGCCCAAATACTCAACTTATTCCATGCCAAAAGAGCACTTGGACAATTTGACGAATAATTTATGCTTCTGCAGCAGTTGCAAAAGAAGATCTACATGCTGAAGATGTTTTTCCTGAGTGTGGCTGTAGATGAGGATGTCATCAAAGAACACAAGGACAAATTTTCTGAGATATGCTTTGAGCAGGTGTTTCATGAGGCTCTGAAAAGTGGACGGGGCATTACAGAGACCAAATGGCATGACCAGGAATTCATAGTGGTCTTCATGAGTTTAAAAAGCGGTCTTTGGAATGTGTACTTCTTTCATGTGAATTTGGTGATAGCCCGAGCAAAGGTCGAGCTTAATAAAGAATTGAGCCCCATTTAGTTCATCCAACAAATCATCAACAACTGGGATGTAAATTTATCTTTGACCGTCAGCTTGCTGAGGGCCCTAAAGTCTGGACACATACGCCATTCCCCATCTTTCTTGAGCACCATGACCATAGACAATGATAAGGACTAATGCTAGGACGAATGACATCGGCTTCCAGGAGTTCCTTGATGATTTTTTCAATTTCATTCTTTTGGATGAAGGGATATCTATATGGGTGCACATTTGGTGGTTGTGCCCTTGGGAGCAAAGTAATGCTATGATCATGTTCCCCTCTCAAGGGTGGAAGCTCATGAGGCTTGTCAAGGACCTGCAGATGGCTGTTTAAGACCTGTTGCATCTCAGGATGAATATGAAGAGAAGTGGTTTTGAAGGCTTGGATGGCATTAAATTGGGCTATAACTCCATGGTGGCCCTTTTTTTTAACAAATTTTCCATCCTATGCGAGCTGATGATAGAAGGAGCACTTTCTTGGAGTCTGTGGAGGGTATGTGTGTGGTTATTCTACTTGAAGCTCATATATAACTCTTGGAAATCCATTGTGATTGGGCTGAGTGTGCGAAGCCATTCAACACCCAAGACAATGTCACACCCACCCATGTTGATGGCAAACATGTGGGTCTTTAGGTGATACTCCCCCACTTGAAGTTTGAAATTTTCACAGCGGCCTTCACATTTCATTGTCCCCCCATCAGCAATCTAGACCTGCAAATTAGAGACTGCTCTAACAAAACAATGTACTTCTTCTACGATGCTTTGATGTATAAAGTGATGCGTACTGCCACTATCAATCAAGACTACTACAGGGCGATGCTTAATAAAACCTCTAATTTTGAGAGTTTAAGGAGAAGAAATTCTTGCCAAAGCATGAAGCGAGACAACTGGTTCTTTCGGTGTAGCTAGGAGCTCATTGTCTGGCTGGTTGTCCTCATCTTCCTCCTTTGGTCCCTGAAATGGTGGGGCTTCCTTAGATGAACTGTGATCAGTAGCATCAATTTGAAAGAGTTTGGGTTCCTTGCATTTATGACCTGGGGAGTATTTCTCATCACAATAGTAACACAATCCTTACTTTCTTCTTTCTGCCATTTCTGCTGCTGACACCTTTTGAACCTTAAGTGTTTGGGTAGTGCTCGGAGCCTGGGTGGGGCATCCCTTGGCTATGAAATTTGGATGAATTGACTGGGCTGCTAACACACATTCTATTTCACAAGCTATCTTGCACGCTGCCAGCCATGAGACTAGGTGTTGTAGTCGGATGTGGGCTTTTATGGTGTCTTTCAGACCACTGATAAAACATTCCAAGTAGAATTCATCTGCTAGACATCCTATGTGGAAGGCTAATGCTTCAAAGGCTTTAATATATTCTTGCATTGTGCCTGTCTGTGGGAGCTTAGTAAGACGACCCAAAAAGTTAGATTCATGGTCAAAGCAATCAGAAAGCGCTTTTGAGAATATCTACCAAGTCAGTGGCATTGCATAGCAGTGTTGATGCCACTGCCACCATTTCCATATTTCTTGGTCCAAGTACAGGCTTCCCACACTTAGCTTCATCACATCATCTTTGATGTGATTCAATGTGAAATATGGCTCCATATGTGTTAGCCATATGGCGTGATGAAAGCCATCAAATTCATACATGTCCAGCTTAGGTGGCCGAAGCTGGGACTGTTGGTCGTTTCCATAGAAGTGAAGAGAATGGCTACATTTTCCCTCAAGGTTTTCATTAAAAGCATATTCCTGCGATTGTTCCTGCGACTTTCCCTTTGTGAGTGAGTCAGCTAAGGTCTGGATGTGCATCATTAATGCATCCAACTTTTGCTCAAGGGTGTCAATCTTCTCATTGGCCACTGCTTGAGCTCTGGTTTGTACCATGCACTGATCCGGTGCACTTGTTGTTACTGTGAAAAAAAATTTGGGACCACCCGAAATTTTGACGTTGACAAGTGAATGGTACCACCTTGCTCAACCCGTCGACCTGATTCCTATGGGCTAAGTCTCCTATTAGCGTCCCAGGAGGGTATCATACTTTTTTTTTCACTCCGAAAAGAGTTTTACTCCTCGTTTCGGAATACTACAGTAGTCAATTTCCAAAAAAGTTAATTCTACCCAATGTCCTGCGAGAATCACGCCCAGGTATAGGAGCCACACAAATAGTTAGATTTGTCGGCGAAACCCTAAACTGTATAGTATGAGTAGGAATGTGGCAGTGATCGAACCCCTACTGCTAGATCTGAATGGCGGATCTGATTGATGCGACTGCTACAACACCCAAACTTCTCGATTTGAATGGCGGATCTGATATATCTTATTGGCATATCTGATAGATCTGAATGGTGGATCTAAGAGATTTGAATGGATGAACTGATTATTGTGGCTGCGACAGAACCCAACCTGCTAGATTTGATCTGGTGAAGATGATTCGTGATCTAGAGAGAGACAAGGGAACTATGGTCTCAAGGAGTGTCAGGTGCTACAGATCGCAATATACATAAGGGTTCGATAGTAGTACTTGGCTCAATCTTTTAGGGTACTAACCAAGGAGGATCAACCGTACCCTTAGATGTCCAACCCAACTACCCTATCGTACGCGCGAGTAATCTCCCCTAGTGCTATTCTCTGTGTACGGTAGCAGAAAGACGATCGACGGTTTATCTATGGTGAGGTTTCAAGAGAGCCTATAGGGCTTCTGATATACACAGAGGGTACTTGGAAGACAGTTCATGCGCGGTTGTGTCTAATGTGCTACTACTTGAAGGGTTGCCCACAGGGGTTACAAGAGAGTCCAACAAGCATGACCACCTCTTGTATCTCTTGCATGCATGCCTCCTCAAATCCGCAGGTCTATGTGCTCAACGACAGATCCCATGGTTTAAAGACACCGGAACATGTCTCTAGCCAAAAAAAATTCTGCTAAAAAAGGAGATCCCACCGGCCCTAGAGAGTGCTTTGGTACCACTTGTTATGTTCTTGACCTGCGAGAAGATACCAGAATACCAAATATGCGAAGAAATATACCCAAAACATAGAACAATAAGAAATAACAACATCTATTTTATTATTCAGAAAGGAAAGCAATGTTCACTTTCCTCTTAGAGGGGGAAACCTCCAATAGAGATGGGCTCAATTACAAAATAAGACACGACGCTCCTCAAGGGGAGTCTCTATCCTTTATATAGGATTCATACATGCAATACCATTGGTCTTTACCATGGTTCTTATTAATACTATCTATCTAATACCATGGCCCATTTGCAACTAACTGTGGTCCATTCTTTAAATGCGGGTCAACCACTTACAATTTTTAATATGGGCTTTATTGACTCTTTAACTAACTATAACTACGACTCGACCCTATTACATAAATAAGGGGGTTAGGGTTGGACCCTAACAAGAAGTATCTCTACGACCTTAAGCAAGCCCCAAGAGCTTGGTATACGAAGATGGATTCCTTTCTCTTATCACAAAATTTCGAAAGATGTAAGTCTGATCTGAATGTTTACATTCATAGGACACATGACTCTCTCCTTATCTTAGTTTTGTATGTGGATGATTTCCTGATCATTGGCAGTGTGGCTTTAGCCATTGCTGCAGTCAAGATGACCTTTCATGATAGGTTCTTGATGACGAACATGGGTCCACTACACTTCTTTCTTAGTCTTGATATCAGACAGGATGCCATAGGCATCAAACTCTCTCAGGCCAAGTATGCACGAGATCTTGTTGAGAGATTTCACATGACTAGCACTGACTCCTTTTTTGTCTGGGTCCACCTTGAGGATGGAGGTGACACTCCATTAGTTGACAGTACTCTCTATCGATAGATAGTGGGGAGCTTATTGTACCTCACCCACTCCAAATTAGATCTCTCATATGCAGTAGGGGAAGTTTCCAAATACATGCAGGAGCTGCATGAGCTGCACTAGAAAGCTGCTAAGCGCATCCTTCGATACGTGGAGGGCACCATCACCGTTGGGATTCACTATGCAGCAGGCATTGCATTGAATCTCCTTGGCTTCACAGATTCTAATTGGGCGAGTGACAACATTGATCACAAGTCCAGCGCCGGATATTCACTCAGTCTAGGGTCTAGCCCTATCTGTTGGTCGAGCAAGAAGTAGGTTGCTACTGCTCTCTCTTCAGTTGAGGCCAAGTATAGAGGAGTTGTCAACATCACCATTTAGGCTCTGTGGCTACAACACTTCCTCACTGAGTTGGGCATCCAGTTCCACCATCCCACTGTCGTCTGGTGTGACGACTAGAGCACTATCAAATTTTGCAGGGATCCAATACAACGGTAGCAGACGAAGCACATAGAGATCCATATGCACTACATTAGAGACTTAGTACATGATCGAGTCATTAATTTGCAGTTCTATCCTTCAGCAGAATAGACTGCAGACATCTTCACCAAGACATTCACTGAGCAGAAGTTTCACTCTGTGTGATCATCTTGGAGTGAAGGACAGAGTTGCCTAGCAACTATCTTTTCTTCCTGTTTTCTTTTGACTACATTGTATTTGAGGGGGTTGAGGTTTTCCCTCTTTCATCAATTTTATTACAAGTTGCACTGTATTTTGGGTGACCTTTGGCCTTAGTTGCCAGGGCCCATTTTGTATTCTTCCCCATAGCGGTGTTCAGGGGGGGTGTTGGAGGTACTATAGACCTAGGACCTTCATTACCGGCACATGTAGACACTTACTTAGAGCATTCACTGACATGCAAGGCTTCAACATTGGAATCTTCACCAGATTGGCGCTTTTGACTGTTCATGCATGCATGGGACTACATGCAAGATCCTTTCTGCATGATTTACTCTCTGATTTTCTCCTCCTTTCACTTCGCAACTGATTAGTTCTTCTGCATGATTTATTCCCTGATTTTCTCCTCCTTTCACTCCACAACTGGCTAGTTCTCTTCGGAACTTGCTGTAAGTGTCAAGTCCTCTCATTGATCACCACTATGGCGCATTACCTTGGGATATTCACCGAGTGATGCTATATCATGAGCATTGTAACCTATTTTCAGAATATCAATAATTCTTTTTGTTTTTTCGATATTTTTTTAGTGTTTTTTCTTTGCAAAGTTGTGTGTTCAACCTTTACTAGCTAGATTCATCTGTGCAGGTTTTCTAACACATTTACATTTTTCAAATGGAATTTTTATTATAGATTACAAACTATGTAGACACTCAACAAACCCCACTCATATGATTTCAAAAACCACACAAGTTCAAATTAGTTGAGAATGGCCATCCTTAAGTCGATTGCAGATTCCCCGAATATTCAGGAATCCGATGGACATGGCCGCGGTCAATTTTTTTATTGCGCCCATGTCCGTTGGATTCCCGAATATTCGGGGAATCTGCAATCGACTTAAGCTCACCGCTTGAGAACACGTACTGGAAGTATCAATTTGTAAATAAGAGGCATTCCTATTTCAACTAACAGAATCTGAAACGAAGATTTCAAAAGCCACACAAGTTCAAATTAGTTGAGGACCCATACTTGAAGGATCAATTTGTAAATAAGAGGCATTTCTATTTAAAATAACAGAATCTGAAACAGAGATGGGGTAGAGAAAAAAGCAAAATGAGTGACTCGTTATCCGTTGGGTAAGCAAACTGTCCATTGACAATTTGCGAAGCTCTAACTGTGGTGGCCGCTTACGAGCTTTTGGGCTCTTCAGTACCGTTATCTCTTCATAAAACGTGGACGGTTTCAGGAAGTCAAACAGATTAGATTCATTGTTCGTTTCACGTTGACAACAAGAACATGTTCCATCATGATTGTTATAAGCCAATGAAGAAACTGTGGTCTCTTTCATTGGATTTGATAATTGGCAGCTGCCATTAGGAGTAACTGAATGAGACTTCTCTGGGTATCATCACCAACTGAAGGAACTATTTCTTCTTTCTCAGATGACCACTCTTTGCTCGTTTTTCAATCGACTTACGAGAAACAGCCTTTTTGTATATCCTACATAACACAATACCCATGTTCTTCTGCACATGCCAATTTAACTCCATCGGTATCCCTACAGTGAGAGAAATTACGCACTCTCCCACCATCGTTGTAGAGCACCTTTCTTCTAAGCAAATCAATTGTTTAGAACCAATAAATTTATCAACGGCATTTAAATAGTATTGATTAGTGCAAATTGGCAACATTCCTTTTTTCATTGTGCTCTTATTGCTTAATTGATCTAGCAAACATTTTCATTGTGCTCTTAGTGCTTAATTGATCAGGGGAACATTTTCATTGTGCTCTTAGTGATTAATTGATCTGGCAAACATTAAGGCAGCTAAGTTGAAAACAATAAGAAAAATACCCTGGGATGGACGAGCTGAAATGACAATCCATATCCGTTCATGATCCTGTCCGTCTTCTCTCCACGTGTGTTTTCTTTAGACCGATGCACTGAAGTAGCTTGTTGAGGACTGCTCTGTCTGAACCAGTGGCCTTCCAGTAACCGGACGCTGTCAGTCCATTAGTCCGGCATGCCTTCTCTTGATTTCAGGGAACGAAGAAGAACCATTATGTCAGCCCACACCATAATCCAAACCTGCATGAGTACGGATACATCAATTAGAGTGTTACAAAGCATTTTAAAATTCATGACTGGGAAAAACGAGAAAGTTGAGTGCACCCGGTAGATCCCAGGATTGTACTGATACAGGTCCAACGTAGGTAAGATCTTATCAAAGCTCATTGGGTAGCGGCCTTGAACCCTTTTTTCAAATAGAAGTCCAGCAGCTCCTCCTCTGTCGGATAGAATCTGAAACCTGGAAAGTCGGTTAACTTTCCGCCTGCTACCCCACCATGCATTTTCTGCACGCAGTTGTCTATAAAGCGACTTTTTGAAAGTCTTTCCGGCGGGTTTTTCCGGTGAAAATTTGTCAGAAATTTGTTGGAATCGCAAGTTTGATAGCTAGTTTCTGCACAATCAAAGCGTCCTAGGGGCTTTTCAGGGTGCTGAATCCGAATATGCAGTTAAAAAACCATTTTAACTGCAACAAATCATGATTTAATCTCAATTTCTTCCGCCGAATTCCATCACTGGAATCTCCAAAAAAATCGCATTATAGACAACTCCTTTTCCGCACCAGGCCCATCTGATCTATTTCGGAAGATTATTTTAGACAAGTCAGGCACGATGATATCCATATCCATAAATACATAGAACCAAATTTCATCGTTGGAAGGTCGTTGGACTCTAGGTAGAAAATACTTCAACGGGATGCTGACGAAGATGGATTGATTATTTATGGAAAACTGGTGAGACAACATCATGATGGTCCGCACGTTACACTCTGGGACGATTCATGAAACGTGTCTTGTGAAATTATCTCCACAAATCATATAGTATGGCTTAGAATGAAGCCTTCGAGAATGGCTTAGTTCAGACCTACCATATCGCTAATTTCTATACCTACATTGTATGTGAGTTAGTTTTCATTGGTTGAATAGTATGGCTTAGAATGAAGCCTTCGAGAATGACTTACAATCAAGCCTACCTTGTGGCTAATTTCTATACCTACACTTTCATTGGTCTGCACTCCTATTTTTCTACCGCCTGACCACACTACAACTTCAGATTTAAAGCTACGCCACAGCCGAATTATTCCTTTTTACTTTCAACTCGCTCCTTCCGCATAGTGTTAGCCCTGACAGGGAAATTTTGTTTCTGTATCCAGAAATTATCAAGTCACATTTTTTGTGTCTTGGAAGTACATGTCTTGATTTGTTTTTAATATTATGGAAACTTATATCAAATTGTGTATCTGTTGAAAGGATATGATACACATGGCCATAGTATATTCATTAATTCATCCAGAGGACAGATGTGAATTTCGAGAAGGTGGAATGTTATCGTTTGGAATCCATGGAAATGTGAATTCTAATAATGCCAATCTATATAAAAATTATTTTTTACAATCAAAATGTTCGTGCTGAGATAGAAATTTCGAACATTCGTCGATCCTCACTGGAATATATGGTTTTGTGAGTTGGATATGGTTGGGATTGCGAGGAAAAATAATATGGGTGCCAAACTCAATTATTTCTGATTTTTGTGCTCCGTATTGCCATATTTGATGTAGGAATACTCAAAATATTAAGGAAGAAAAAATATGAAAGAAATTTGCAGCTGCAGGTGTGACGAGTTTAACTTAGAAAGTGCTCAACACATTCTGCTATATATTAGTAAGAAAGCTCGTATATATAAGGTTACAAGTTTGGTGAGGAGTTGGAACAATTTCTTCATAAATAGGATTGGTATCATAAATAAATTTCACAACTTGAATGAGACACCATAATCTTAATAAACATCTAATAATACATTCTAGAATAGTCTATATTTCTCCATTAATTCCAAGCTCCCCTCTTAATCAGGAAATGGATGAAAGCATAACATGAATCACATGAATCACATACAGGTGTACATAAAAAAACTTGATAACTTAGCTTTCATAATTTTCTTCTTGCTAAAGGCTCCCTGTTTGTTCATTTGGTGGTGAATTTTCATATTCACTTTTCTAGCAATCAGATAGTGGTGGAGCTTCTTCTTCTTTTTTTTTGTGTTTTTTGTGCCAAAGGTGGAACACTTGAACTCTTAATTTCCCCTTTCTTGATCTTGATTGCAAGCTAACATTATTTGTATTCAACATTGTTGTAGGTTCCTTAATGTTTGCAATTTCTTCATGTTTTATTACTTCTTCGTGACTGCTGATATCTACACACTTAAAAGGAATGCTAGATTCATAAAAAGAACCACATTGATTCTTGTCATCTAGCTCAGTCATAGATTCTTCAGTTTCAATATTCTTCACCATGCTAGTTGCTACTTTCAAACCTACATCAATATGTTCAAAATATCTCTCATGTCATCCTTCAATTAGCTTTATCTCTGCATCATAACCAAACTTGACATCTTCAAACTTGTTTCTTCATTTAACTGCTCCTACAATTTCTTCTTCATGTTCTTCCACTTAATCATCGAAAGAAAACAACAATTTGTCAATTAATTTCTTTTCAAAGATATTTGCAGTTCATTTTCATAAAATAAATATGCGTTTTCAAATTTAATTGAAAATTCCTCTTTCTTTAATTCATTAGTTGTTGAGTCCTCCATAGCTTTTCTCTACAAAATATCCACCTTTGTCTATAGCTATCTCATTGCATTCCATTTTTGCTTGGTTAAAATATGTATTTGGCATTTCATATGCCACTTCTGCCTTGTGATAATTTCTTCTTAATGTTTTAAATTCTCTTTAGAATTGTTTGATTTTACTTTCCATACCCATGGTTTCCTTCTTCTTTCAATAATGCATGAGATAAATAAGTGAAACAATCATCAAGTTGGACTAATCTGGTAGAAATCAGTTCTCAACTCTCTATAACAACGAAAGCACAAGTCAAAACTTCAACTTACTCCTCTGCATTTAATAAGTGCTCAAAAAACATGAGCCAATTATGCTGCCTCTACATACCCTGCACAGGAATAGACTTCCCAGGATTTTTGTAAGCAGTGGCCTTACAAGTGACTCCCTCCTCCAACAGTTAATCACATTTTCAAATTATCCACGGAGCAAGTGGCATACAACATCGTTGTTCTGTACCTTCAACACTCGGCCCTCAACTTGGTAGCCTTTCGCAAGCCTCTTCCTTCTCTAGGTGGATCGATCCTAACTATCTCGACCCTCAAATTTTGCAACTCATCCTTCAAGTTTCACATTGTCACCATTTTCACAAAAAAAAAAAAGAAGTAAATTTATTTGAAAAATAATAATGAAGGTCATTTCCTCCTTGTCAGTGCACAACTCAAGAAATCCATCGATTTTTGTTTCTAATAGTCATCAGACGACTGTCAACAATTCTTCCAACAAGTCTTCCAAAAATTCACATCATAGGAATCTCATTCAACTGGGAATACAACTCCTCTTTCAACTCGGAATAAAACTACTCAACACTGTCCCATGACGCATTGTGCTAGACTCAGGTGTCTCCATGATTTGTAGACATAAACACTAAAAATGTCACTGTTTAGTGTCACTTAGAATTACTTTAACAACAAAAAATATGAAATATCCACTGCATGTAATTCCTCTACACAACCAGCAGTGCAAACGCCAGATCAAACACGTCTTATGAATTCATAGACCATGACTCTTCTTCTCCTGAGAGGTCAACTTGTCTTCCCTCCTCCCTTACTCCAGCTCCAGCTCTGGAGCTTCACTCTCACCACACAAATATACAATGACCAAATTACAAAGTTGGCCAACCAACGACTCTCCCTCTCCAACAACTCTTCCTCTCCAACAACTGCAGCGCAAGCCACACAAAAGTTGCCTCACCAACCGCTTTCACCCAACACACACAACAATCGGTTCGATCTCTTTCGCTACAGTGATGATGACTCGAATGGTTGAATAAGGCATGGGGTCCACCGATGAGCTCCTCACACAACGATTTCCATGGGATCAAACACTGCTCTCACAAATGTCATGCCCTGAAATCAAACACAAGGCTTTGACCCCTTTTTTTAATATACGCGCTTTTCTCCGCAAGTAGCATGTTGGACTTGCACTGAGGTCTAGAGTCCAACCTCTGTACATTGTAGAAAAGCCTGTTGTCGACGCATGGGTTGATCTCCTCCAAGATGACTAGATGGTTGCTCATCTAATATTCATTAATGGAGAAATGTATTCGTAGAGAGTCCGTTCATTGGATATGTATGAATTTTAGATTAGGATTTAGTTCTTACATTTGAGGTGGTTATTCTAACTCTCCTATTTTTCTTGTAAAGTACATATTCTTGATGATTAATGAGAAATGGGTAGAGCATTATTCAAAAACAGTCTCCAGGTGAAGCTCCTCACTTGTGAGTTACTCAGTTTGATTAATATATCTTTTGTCTTCCATTTTTAACATGGTATCAAAGCTTCAGGTTGAGTGAGTCAATGCCAGAGTGCTTTAATGATTGAGAGTGCCTAGGTGGAAAAATTGTGGCTTGTAGTGGTTGGAAAGAGATAAGAGAGAGCCCTGATGGAGAGCTTTTTTCTCTAATTTGAATCCGGATCAGCATTGTTTTTACCTCAAACTCCGTGTTGGTCAAAACTGGTGAAAGGAGGAGGTAGTGGTTAATCCTGAACACATGTTGCTCTGCCTGTCCTTATACGATTTCCGCTTAGCACGGCCGATAAGCACGGATCTGGCTTTAAAAAATCACACTTTTTTTGTTCTTGGAGTGACCTTATTAAATCTTGTATAGAAAAAGGACATTAGGGCTGCAGTGGGTTTCACTTTCTAGTCGAAGGTCGTTGTAGTTCTTCCAGTCGAGGGTTGTTTTCATTCTCATTGATTTCCATGAGACCCATGGCTTTGAAGGCGTGAATATAAATATCCAGTCATTTAAAGGAGACCAGTACACAGATTGATTTCTCTTCGATGGGTGTTTGGGTGTAGAGTTGAACACGTCTAGACTGAGGGTACCAGAGCAGGTAGTGTCACGCCCTTACACCTGCGGTAGCCTTTGAACCACTTATAGCGAGGTGCGGCACCACCGAACACTTTCTTTTCACCAATACTCATGTTCGTGGACTACGCCTAACATTCCATACTTAGTCTTATTTTCGTTACCAAGTATTATTAATGTGTTCCTTTATACCAATGAATACCCATTAACATTCATTATCAACAACATTATAAAAGAGAAATGCACAACAGTATAAAGGGAGGGGAAACTCCCTGTAATATGAGTCTGCCCGAATATCAATATATGTATAATTTTTCCACTTTTACAAAGTATAGGCTAAGTCCTTGGGAAACCCCAAACTTATACTTAGCCAAATTTCCAACTTCGGTAAACTCGGTTGCCCAACTTGTCGGTACCTCCGCACGGTCGTTGCACGACTCACCAACCCGTCGTTCACCTCGTCGCACGTCTTTTCCGGTTCGCTCTTCGTTTGGTCACAAACGCCCAAACCGTGTACACCTGCCCACACGTAGTCCCACTTGCCCAGATCGTGTGAACAGCACGTAGTACCTCCTGCCCAACTCTACGACATCGAGTTCCAACCTTCGTTCACCTTTTTGCACACTTGCATGATGGGCGGGCGCTCACCCGAGCCACCAAGACACCCACGCCAAGACTTCGCACAAACGGGTGCCACACGTTCACCGTGCATGCCTCACCCGATCACCAGGGGCTCCTGTCCGCACCTTCACCCACAACCATGCTTCACCGTGCACGATTGCCCAAGAACGGGCACATACTTAAATCTGCGCCTTCCCCTTTAGACTTGCGTACTTGTAGTTCTGCGACTCTCTACATGAGTGAAGATGATCGAGTGATTTTTGATGTTTGAAATGCTCCAATGCATTCGCAATATATATCAAGGCTTCAGGCTAAGTATGGCACCCAGCCGACTTGCCCAATGCCTTGTGCACACTCCTCAAACGTCCAAACATGTGTCAATTTTCCTCCATCGTAAGTCGGCCTCAAACCCCATCGTTCAACGCTCCAAGGTGCATATATACCAACGCTTGCTCATTAACGTCACATGTGTTCGTCGCATCCTTTGTCGCACAACTGTGGCTCTCCCCCAACTGCACGTGCACCCATTGTTTCCCATCGCTCGAACGCGTTCGTACTCCGGGTAGAACCGCAGGACGTTACATCCTCCTCCACCTGAAGTCGTTGTCGTCCTCGACAACATATCATCCTGGTAGCCATCCACCAAGATCATCAATATCCATGTTGTCAACTCCTCCACATACTACAACCATCTCGGCAACATATGTAGAACCATCGTCTCCATCATGTCTCGCCTCAGCAATCATCTGTCACCAAGATCACCATACCAAGGTATACACCTCATCAGTATGTCATATATCAGGGATAATCTCAATCCATGATCATCGATCACCCTGTCACAATCTCCACATGTTGTTCTCCATCATGGAAGGCTGGTCCCTCCATCCAAGTTACAAGCCCACTACAACATCTCGTGTCGATCTCATCATGTGTCATCATGTGAACCGCTGCCATGATACTCCAACACAATGCTAACACATCTCTGTACACTACGCGTCCCCATGTTTGAATTAGTCGGGTGACCAGTCCAACTGTCACGCTCAAATCATTAGAGTGAACATCCTCATGCCACCATCAGTTGTTTCTCAAAACATATTGTCACATCCTCAACTCGATCAAGAGTCCATCTCCATACAAGTAAGCCATGCTCAGGTCCATGAAGTAGTCCTCATCTCATTTGCAACATGTTGTCCATGATGTTTGGTGTCAATGTGCTACATGAAATCAACCACATCTATCCCAACATCATCATCCATATGTGTATCTCCTCCATATGAAGAGATCATCTCATCCATCTCCAACTCTCGGTGTGTCACATCCAGGTCTATGAAGCAACCTCCATCATATCTGCAATGTGTCATCCCTCAAGTTTGCCATAGAAACAAGTATGTACCTATCTCATCTATCCATGTGCTACCCATGATCATAGATCAATCAGCTCCCATGTCAAAAGGTGGTTGAGTCTCGGCTCAACCCATGCCCAAGTGTTACCACCAAGGCATCATCATCATTGTAACTCCATTTCTCCAAACTGTCCCCAAGTCCACCATATATGAAGTCCCCAAAAGTCACAACAATCTCATGTCATCATGAGCTCCATAAACCATCCCCAACCAACACCTCAGCAAGCATACAAGTCTCGGCCTAAGGTCTTTGCAAGATGCCTCAGCTCTCCATGTAGTAGGAATGCTCCATAGTCTACTCGCAACTCCATCCAAGTCCATGGCCTTGTTGTACATAAGTGCACAACCTCTCCATCGGCTCATACATAATAAGTCTCCATGTCACATCAACAAATCCACCTACACAACATCATGCTTTGGCACTCCTCATTGGATGCCCATAAGTGACACCTCTACAAGTGCTCTTGCATCATGTCGCTGCATAAGACTGCCATGATCCATGTCTATAACCTGATGTCCATGACTAAGTTGTCCATGTAGTCCAACCAAGTAGATCCATCACAACAATCGGTCATCCTCATCCAAGTCTGCAATCTTCGGTCTAGTGAACTTGGTCACCCAACCATATCATCATCACGAGTCCCTTCCATCATAGCTCCCCCACTGAAGGTTCCACCAAGACTATCTCTTAGTCTCGGCCATGAGAAGTCTACCCAAGCATCATCGTACCTAAGTGTGTGCCCTTCAATCTATCCATGAGTCATGCCGGGCACTTAACCAATTCTCCATGTGGCTAAAGCATGACCCAATCCTCCACAATGATCATGATGTTCCTCCCTTGTCACAGGTCTTTGCACCTTCTATTGTAAGGTCACAAACAACCCCAACAAGTCCTGCAAAAACCAACAATCTTTGCTTCTCCATACAAGGTCTCGTCATAGTCATCCATGGCAAGATCCTCCATAGCATCAGCAAACTGGCTTTAGCCTTCCCTGCATACGGTCCATCCACCAAATTCTCAAGTGAAACACAAGCATCAATAGTACTTACATCTTCATCATGAGGCTCCTCCATGTGAGTATCCTCATCCATCCATGTCTGCAAACTGCACGATCCTGGTTCAACTTGATCAATCTCAAGTTCATCCTCCATCATTGTCACATCTGCAACATCCTCAATCATCATGGTTTCCTCTTCCTTGATAGCACAATTTGCAATTTCATCTTGCTCCATCGTGCAACCAAGTTGAAGAAGCTCGTCTTCAACATTCCTTTCCAAGACATCAAGTTCCTTTCGAATCCGGGGATTCTCTTCTTTCAACCTCTTCAACCTGTATAAGGTAAGCAAGAGATTCCCTTCGCATTCTTCCAAACCTGTCATGTCTTGTCATTAAGCTTGGCCCAAGCACAAAGCTTCTCCTCTACTAAACCTATTTCACCATTCACCAGCTTCACCAAGTTCCCTCAACCATGAATCGGCCCTTGTTCCGCTTGTATGTGAAACTAGCTCCCTTCACCTGCAAGTACCTGCTTCCACTGTCATCAACTGTCAAGTGCATCCACACCTGCACTTCTTCACGAGCAACCCTGCTCTAACACCAGCTCCAACCGAGCTCTGATACAAACTGTCAAGGTTGGTATCAGCTTTTCGTCAAGCTTCTTCAACCCTGAATTTGCTTCAATCATCAACCAGGATATCAGCTCTGATACCAACTGTCACGCCCCTACACCTACGGTAGTCTTTCAACCACTTATAGCGAGGTGCGGCAACACCGAACACTTTCTTTTCACCAATACTCATGTTCGTGGACTACGCCTAACATTCCATACTTAGTCTTATTTTCGTTACCAAGTATTATTAATGTGTTCCTTTATACCAATGAATACCCATACACATTCATTATCAACAACATTATACAAGAGAAATGCACAACAGTATAAAGGGAGGGGCAACTCCCTGTAATATGAGTCTGCCCGAATATCAATATATGTATAATTTTTCCACTTTTACAAAGTATAGGCTAAGTCCTTGGGCAACCCCAAATTTATACTTAGCCAAATTTTCAACTTCGGAAAACTCTGTTGCCCAGCTTGTCGGCACCTCCGCACGGTCGCCGCATGACTCACCAACCCGTCGTTCACCTCGTCGCACGTCTTTGCCGGTTCGCTCTTCATTTGGTCGTAAACGTCCAAACCGTGTACACCTTCCCCCACGCAATCCCACTTGCCAACCTTTGGCAAATGCCCAAATCATGTGAACAGCACGTAGTACCACTTGCCCAACTCTACGACATCTGGTTCCAACCTTCGTTCACCTTTGTGCACACTTGCACGATGGGCGGGCGCTCACCCGAGCCACCAAGGCACCCACACCAAGACTTCACACAAATGGGTGCCACATGTTCACCGTGCAAACCTCACCCGATCATCGCGCGCTCCTGCCTGCACCTTCACCCACAACCATGCTTCACCGTGCACGATCACCCAAGAACAGGCACATCCTTAAATCTGCGCCTTCCCCTTTAGACTTGCGTATTTGTAGTTTTGCGCCTCTCTACATGAGCGAAGATGATCGAGTGATTTTCGATGTTTGAAATGCTCCAACACATTTGAAATATATATCAAGGCTTGCGGCTAAGTCTGGCGCCCAGCCGACTTGCCCAACGCCTTGCGCACACCCCTCAAACGTCCAAACATGTGTTGGCTTGCCTCCATCATAAGTCGGCCTCAAACCCCATCGTTCAATGCTCCAAGGTGCATATATACCAATGCTTGCTCATTAACGTCGCATATGTTCGTCACATCCTTTGTTGCACAACCGTAGCTCACCCTCAACCGCACGTGTGCCCACGGTTGCATGTTGCCCGCACACGTTCGTACTCCAGGTAGAACCGTAGGACGTTACAGGGAGCGTGGAGGTGGCGTGGTGAATCTACCAGGTTTGTGCTGATGGCTCTACAATCGGATTGATGTTGGAATTTTTTTAAGTGGAGTGGTGAATCTGTCGGGTTCATGCTGCTCATGGTTTCCTGCAGTGTGGAGACTGAATGGAGTTGGGATTGGTGCAACGAGGATCGATCATGGGGAGGAAATTTCTTTGAAGGTGTGGTCCTCTTTTGACAGAAGTGATGGTTGTGGCAGCAACCTGCACTTAGTGGAGTGGCTTGTGTAGAGAGGTGGATTTTGGCTGCTCGAAGGTTGATCGGTGGCCTGCCATGGAGGAGGATTGACTCCAGTGCAACTGAGGTTCAATTCTTTGCTCATCATGTTGGCGGCATTGGTAGGTATTGTTGCAACTTCATTGGTGGCTTCGCAACAATTTCATCCTCAAAAACTTTTCGCGCATGTAGCAGCTTGATTGCAAGTTTGTTTTGGTCGCGTTGTAGTCACGTTTTTTTAGTGCAGGCCCGACCTGTGGCTCTTTTGATCAGGCTGATCAATGATGAGGGCAGTCAGTGTCATATTTGTGAGTCTTTGGATCGAGGTCAAGGATCACTGTGTGGTTGCATGGTTGCAAAGTAAACGTTGAATCATTGAAGGAACCTTCGCCTCAATAATCAACACAAAATTTGATGGTGTTAGCATCGAGGCATCGTGGCATCGTAGCAGTGTTTGGGCACTTTGTTGTTGTTTCCAACTTTTATTGTGGGGATCGCGTGACCAGTGTAAGAATTGTTGTTGAGGTATTGAGTTTTGAGGCATCAAAGTTGAGAAGAGGAGAGACTAAAGACGGGGGGCTTTCTATATCCTTAAAAAGGATTTGGTTTTTGAGCATCCTATTTGAAGGAGTTGGTTTTTATTAAGAGAGAGCACGCATTACTTTTTTGAGGTTTCTCATTTGGATATAGAGATAGATCTGTTTTAGTTGTTAGAGTTGTTAGAGGTCGAATTTTTTTTAAGGTAGACCTGTCAAGATGAGTAACCATTTGGCAGAGGCATATCTCAATGAGAGAAATAAGCTCGACATATCCAATTATTCGAATTGGAAATTTAAGTTGCAAACCTTGCTGAAGGGGAAAAATGCTTGGCCAACTGCAAGCGGTGATAAGTTGAAGTTGACCATAGCTATAGGAAGAATAACAACAACAATTCAAGACTAGGAAAAGAGGGAGAATAAAGAAAAAGTGCTGCTAAAATATTCAGTGAATGACTGTATTATCCCTCACATCCGAGAATGTAAATAAGAAACAACATCTGGATAACTCTCAAATACTTGTACGAGATCAAAACACAAATTTCTTGTTGTTTTTGAAAAGGAAGATTATCTTCATTAAAATGGAGGAGAATGAATCAGTGACTGTGTTCATCTCTTGAATCAAGGATCTTAGAGATATGTTGGGCGACATAAGGGAGAGAGTAGTATACATTGATCTCATCACGATTACCATGAATGGTATTAAAGATGACTATCAGATGTTTATCATAGGCTTGAATGCAAGAGAGAAAGCCCCCAAATTTGAAGAATTGACAGGGATCCTGATGCAAGAGTAAGCAAGGCAAATGACTCTTAAAACCCAGAGTTTAGATCTTTATTTAATGGTGAAGAAGAAGCCCTTCATAGGGAAAGAAACTATAGTGAAAAAAGGCAGAGGTACACCACAAAGAAAACCACCTCAAGGTATGTCTTCAAACAAAAGTGATATCGGACCCAAATGTTTTGACTGTGATAGAGTTGGACACCTTGCTAAAAATTCGCATAAGAAGAAGCTTGATGAAGGTCGACATAGACATAAGAAGAATGCATGGAACTTTGCTAATGAAGATCAGAATCAAAATTTAAGATTGTTTATATCTGATTTTATGTTCTCTGCTGAGGATGAGGAAGCAGAAACTTGGTTTGTGGACTCAAGAGCTTCCACTCACAGGAGAAGAAACAGACATTGGTTTGATAATTTTAAAGAAATGAGTAGTGGTGCTAATATCTACTTTGGTGATGATAGAGGGTACCAAATCAAAGGGTATGGTAATGTTCCTATTATATTTTCTAATGGAAATATTAGGCATATTCAAAATGTAATATATGTACCTGAAATTAAAAATAATCTAATTTATGTTTCTATGATAACATATAAGAATCTTAAGGTAGAGTTTTCTAAGAGCTATTTTGATATTAAAGATCTACTGGATCATATGAAGCGAATTGCATTAGGTATTTGAGTGGGAGGATCGTATAAGCTGAATGTAAGAAGCCCACCACACCAAGCCTTGACCTCATTAGTTATGACTGTAGAAGACTTATGACATCAAATATTCTATGATATTAATTTTAATGACTTGCTTATACTTCAGAAACGAGGTATGGTCAATGGTCTTCCAGTTTTTAAAGAATGTCATGCTGAGCGTGAAGCATGTGCTCTTTGGAAGATGAATAGGGATTAGTTCCTTGCAAATTTAGATAAAAAGAAGAGAGATATACTAGATCTTGTGCATAGTGATTTATTTTGGGCGATGCCTACGAGGTCAGTAGGAGGTGCCTATTATTTCTTATTATTTATTGATTATTGCATGATATTTACATGGGTATATTTCTTAGAAAGAAGAGTCATACTTTTCAATATTTTAAAGAGTTCAGAAGCATGATTGAAAAATAGACAAGGAAATTCATCAAAATTCTTTGTTTAGATCAATGGGGGGAATACAAGAAGGGTGGTTTCATCAAATATTGCAAGGAACATGGGATAGTTCAATAGTTCACTATACCCTACACTCCTCAACAAAACGAGGTTGCAAAGAGGAATAATAAGCCCTTGTGGAGTGCGTTTGAAGCATGTTAAAAGGTAAGAACATGTCTAATGGTTTTTGGGCACAAGCAATAAATATTGCAATATATTTGAAGAATAGTGGTAGAACAAAAAGCCTTTATTTTAAAACTCCATTCGAACTTTTATTAGGTTTTAATCCTGTAGTTAATCATTTAATAGTTTTTGGCTCCAAAGATTTTGCTCATGTTCCAAAAGAGGATAGGAAGAAATTGGATTCAAAGGCCATGAAATGCATTTTTGTTGGGCACTGCAAAGAGTATAAAGCTGATAAATTGTTTAATCCCTCTACTCATAAAGTGTTTGCAAGTAGAGATGTAGTATTCCATGAGAAGGTTCATGATGGAAACCATTATAGAAATAATGAAGAATGGCACATGCCTTTGCTAGCAGAACATGGAAGTGATGAAAGGGACATCCATGAGAAGCAACAAACAAAGGAAGATGTGGATGGTATAAATGTAGGTAGCAGGCCAAGTGCACCAAGGGATGATCAAAATAGATTTAAACCCATTCAGCAACTCAGGAGATCAGGTAGGCAAATTCATTTTCCAGTAAGATATAGGGATCATGCGCTTATAACTAGTATGTTAAATGTTGTTGAACCCTCTAATTATAAAGAAGCAAGTCAATATAGTGAATGGAGGGCAGCCATATAAGAGGAATATCAGTCAATACTTAAGAACATAAATTGGGATCTAGATGAACTACCTCAAGGGAAACAACCCATAGGTTATAAATCGTTATATAAGCCTAAATTTAAAGCAGATGGGAGTATAGATAAATATAAACCTAGGTTGGATGTAAAGAGTACTTGCAGAAAGAAGGCATAGACTATGAGGAAACCTTCCCCCTTGAAGCTAAATTAAACAGAATTAGAATGTTAATTTCTTTAGCTACTAAACATCATCAGATGATACACTAGGTAGATGTGAAATATGAATTCTTAACTGGGGAATTAAAAGAAGAAGTGTATTTAATGAAACCTAAAGGGTTTGTTAAACAAGGGGAGGAACATTTAGTTTGTAGATTAAGGAAATCACTGTATGGAATAAAACAGGCAGTCGAGTCATGTTATGATAAAATTGATTCAGTTTTCCTACAACATAGTTATAAAAGAAGAAATAATGGCCCTAATATATATAGTGTGTTTGACAAAAAGAGGAAAATTGTTTTGAATGATTTATATGTAGATGATCTTATCATTATAGGAGATTCTGATGAACTCATTAAAGAAATCAAAGAGCATATGTCACGGGTTTTTTAGATGAAAGACCTCAGAGAGTTAAACTATTGTTTGGGTCTTGATGTTTGGAGGGATTCTGGCCAGACTTTTCTCTCTCAAGGAAAGTATGTCAGGATCTTATTAAATAAAAAAGTTCAGAATGGATCAGTGCAAAGCTACCTCAGTGCCTTTACAGTAGGATACCAAACTTCTTAATAATGATGGTTCTAAGGAGGTCAATGAAACAATCTATAGACAGCTGGTTGGGAGCCTGATTGACTTTGCTACAACTAGGTCAGATTTTTGTTGCAACGAAACACATCTTAACGTATCTTGAAGGAACCTTCAACTTTGGCATTAAATATACTTATTCGTTTGATGTTAGATTGAAAAGTATCTTAGACTCAGATTAGGATGAAAATTTTGATGAATGATAATCCATAATAGGTTATGCATTAAGCATCAGGTTTGGGGTCATTGTATCGAGTAGAAAAATCATAACAATGTATCATTGTGTTCAGCAGAAGCAGAGTATCAAGCAACATGTGCAGCAATGTGTGAGGTAGTTTGGTTGAAGAGACTTCTCCATGACACTGGAGAAGAAAGAAAAGATGCAACAGTTATCAGATGTGACAACCAAAGCTCAATCAAACTTGCAAATAATCCAGTGTTTCATATAAAAACCATGCATATTGATACACAGTTTCACATTGTTAGGGATAAGGTTTAGTCAAAGCAAATCCATATTGAATATTGTAATACTTGTGACAATGCTACATCTTGGTTTACCAAGACTCTTGGAAGAATTAAATTCTAGTTATTTAGGGAGATGTTAGGAGTACTAGTGAACCCTTTCTCCATGAAGGGGAGTGTCGAAATTAATGGAGAAATGTATTCTTGGCAAGAGTTCGTTCATTAATTATGTGTGAACCTTAGATTAAGATTTAGTTCCTACATTTGAGGAGTTTGTTCTAACTCTCCTATTTTCTTGTAAAAATATATATTCTTAATTCTTAATGAGAAAGGGATAGATTTTTCGACCAAAAGCAGTCTCTAGGTGAAGCTCCTCACCTGTGAGATGCTCAGTTTGATGAATATATCTCTTGTCTTCCATTTTTCATAGTTTGATGAATATAATTTTGTATTCCATTTTTAACATCATTTATGCTTTCTATTTCACATTTTTTTCATCCTCCTACACTTTGGTGGCCTCTTTCATGAGTGTCTTTGACACACAACAACAAACTGGCTTGCCTCTCTCACCCCACGACAACACAAAATAAAATAACTAGTAGTTGGGCCGATATACAAAGCACAAAAAAAGCAGGTCGCACACACTGTATGGGACACGCTAATCATGTTTAGTTCCACAAGGCATACACCATCCATGCTTCTTTCAACTTTATGATCAAACACAGGTCCACTCCAAAATGCCTCTCTCAGAAGTCAATAAACTCAACTTCTTCCTAACATATTGCGATTGTTCTCACATGTCCACACAAGATGCTCAATTTAATCCCAGAAGCCACACCAACAAATGCTCACATGACCTTTTGTTGCTTCTATGCGGCAAAAAGAAATCTCATCTCTTCCCTCCTAATAGTGTCATACTTATTTCTGGTCTCCTCTCTTGTTAAACATTCCTCTATTCCTCGATCTATATCAATGACGCTCCACTGATGATCATGAGTTCTTTCATACCTAGATCATATCCTATATATGATATTATGCTTTGCCTCCACATCCAAAGATCCTATCTATCCCCATGTCAAATTTTTTTGAAATATTAATCCCAACCGCTGCCTTAAACACACTGACACACACTATGCTTTCCTAGTCAAATACTACATGGCTTAGTTTCTGAGTGAAGACGAAAGCACTAAAGTCAGAATAGAAGTACAACGTTGACCATTCCACAACACCTAAAAAAAGTGAAGGAATTTAATGAAGTTTGGTAAATACGGGTAAACATTCATTGTGCGACTAGTGCCCACACTCCACAATGCCTATGCGACTATTGCCCACACTCCACAACATCTGCATGACTATTTCCCACACTCCACAACACCTGCGTAGTAATTATTTGCTCTGTCAAGTATTAATCTAAAACTTTTATGTTGAGATAAATATGGATGTAATAGTCATTTGTAAAAAGGAGGGATAGAGAAGAGTTGGGCAAGTTATAGAGCGAGAGTCTATGAGTTAGTGATGATAAAATCATGTAAGGAATTTTGGTGGGTGCGTGAAAACAACAGTTACTGTATTTTACTGTGTGTTACTCTGCAACCCCTGGTGAAGTGTAAATCACCGTAAACCTTTGTTTTTACTTGGTGAATGTGTTTAAATCTAATATCAATGTATTTTCATGAAATAGAATTTAATCCTAAGTTTTATTGTGTTTCTCCAAGCTATACTCTGTTATGTTGTGACTGAATTCTATGTTTTATTTTGCTGCCATTGATCTCTTCGCGAAACTCCTCTCCTCTGCCTCCACATAAAATCTTTTTTCTTTCTAACAAAAATTGGCCTTCATAATCAGCCTCAATTGACCTTTAGAGAAATTCCACATGGTTGAACTTCCCTAACTAGCCTTCACGCTAGAACCAAAATATCTACAAGGCATAGGGGCATTGATCCACACTTTTGATGTGCACCTGCAGTACCAATCAATGGCTACAAGCACACCTTTATCTCATCATAACTTTGTGCACCTATAGTACCAATCAATGGCTACAGGCACACCTTTCTCTCATCATAACTGAAGGCAATGACAAGCTCCACCGATCGAGTTAGTAGGAATCTCGCACAATAAAATGGCCTCCAGTTCGAGTAATTCAAATACCCACATACATAAAATCTCCTAAATTCATGGTTTCTACTCTCCGGCCTCATGCATTGAGAATGCGAGTAGATTCTTAGCGCTAGTGTCGGTGGATGCAATGGAAACCATTCTACCAGGAATGTGTTTATTGCATGGAAATTTGTAGGTGATGCACTACACGTTGCCTCCTTTTACACCGTTGAACGCGTTTTGAGGGAGCCTCTCCATGCACAAGGAAATATCCAGATCACACCTTTATTTGCTAGATCACTGAATAAAAATGCCTTGGCCACTCTAATTTGGCTATCTTTTCACGTTGGATCCACTGTGGATGAACACAACCTTATCACTGCACACAATGTGAATATAGGTTTGCGCGAGTGGTGTCTCAACCTTCGAATCCCAGGTAGGCTTCACACTAGCTTAACAAACAACGCTTCAAATTTTGTCTTTAGTTTCCTTCACATGGATTCAAATGCACATGGCGGCCTCTCCCAACAACAATCATGCCTTCATATTTTCCCTTAAACGAGTTGAAAAAAACTCTACTTAGCACCGGTCAAATTACACCTCGCTCCAAGACGACTTTCCTTCTTAGCTACCGACCCAAATCAGTCTTTCGGCTCTCTGATACCAACTCAAAATATTAAGGAATAACATGCATGAAAGAAATGTGCAGCTCCAGGTAAGACCACTTGAACCTGGAGAGTGCATGCACTCAAAACACTATGCTATACATTAGCAAGAAAGACTTTATATATAAGGTTACAAATTTGTTGAGGAGTTGAAAGTACTTCCTCATAAATAGGATTTGTATCCTAAATAAACTTCACAATTTGACTAAGACATCATAATATCAATAAACATATAATAATACGTTCTAGATTAGTCTACGTTTGTCCATTAACTCCAAGTAAGATTTTCATAATGAAATTGTATGTTAGAAAAAAGTAGAGGCTTATGGAAGGCATATATTTCTCATGGAATTTTAATTAAAAGACGAGTTCCCAATGGAGAATCACGAAAATGATGATTGTTTATTAAGTTGAACTTATGGATGAAACCAGATGTGTGAAAAAGTCAGATATTGATGGGGCAATAAATAGAGGAGAGGTTGAGATGGCAATGTATGGAGCCGATAGGTTTGATAATGTTAAGAAACAAATTTAGTTTAACTAATTAAATATTGTTAGTAATTTATAATTTTGTATTTTTGTATTATTTTTGTTTCTATTCAATGTTTATATTTTTATTGATGATTATTATTTTATGTGATAGTTGTATGTTTAATTTTTTATTTTTTCTTAGTTTGTAATAGATTGAATTAACTAAGGGTTAAATAAAATTATTTGAATTGAATCTTAATAAAAATTTTAGGGGTGGAAAGAGTATAAGGATTCTTGATTAATGTTAATTATTCAAATATTATAATGTTATTAACTAAAATGTTTTAGTATCAATTATTTTTTTGACATTAATTAATACTTAATGTTATTTATTCAAATATAATATAATGTAACATTATAATATTATAATGTTCTTTATTCAAATATTATAATGTTATTTGTCCATTAACTAAAAGTTTTTGTATTAATTTGTTTTGTTGACATTAGGATTATTAATGTTAAATTTACTTTGTATTAACATTAATTTTTTACATGTTGCAAGATAATTAAAACATGTAATTTAATAATGAAACTAATTTGGTCTTCTATATATTACTAATTGAATTTTTATTATTTTTTCCCTTTGTTAATTAAATTTTTTTTAAGATATATTGCTAAGGATGTTCCTAAATTTTAATGCTAGAATAATATTATATATTGATAAAATAAAGCACGAATGTGATGACTCCAGAAGACATCATTACACAAATCGTAGATTGCAGAGGCCTCAAATCTATAATAATTGTTATTTAAAAATTAAAAGTTTAAAATCATTTAAATAATTTTAAGAATACAATTATAATGAGAAAATGTTTTTTAATAATAAGTTAAATTATTTTAAGTCTATTTTATGAATTTAAGTAATTATAATTAATTTGAATAATATAACTTTTTTAAATAAACCATTATGATATATAAAAATGAAAAAATGATAATATGTGTTGAGAAATATAGAGGTTGTAAATTAGATGATTTATTTTACTTTAATAATTGCTTGTGATACATTTTTACTTAACTTTATTGTCTTCTTGTTTCTCTTGATTATAGTTAGTGTTGTTATCATCAAATAACTACCAAACAATAAAGAACAATGAGACAAGATGACATAAAACATAGGCTATCCACTAAGGCCAAATGCTCTCCTCTTGAGAGGAAAACCTTTAAGAATTATTATCTTCTTATAGAACTTCAAATGACAAATTACAAGACCTAAGACCATTTTCAAAGAACCCTCCAACACCAAGTCAATCTTTTTCTCCTTGATGAGCTTTTCTTTGAGCAACTTCCACTATAGTTATTTTTGCAACTTCAACCCCCAACAACTTCTTCTGCGATTTCGATCCCCTACATCTTCTTCTATGGAATCTCTAAATGGCACGTGTGAGATAATCTGGTTCCTTTACTTATTTTCTTGGATGGCTTCCTCCTTCTTGATTACTCAACATGTGATATTAGTCTTTTCACACTTGATTTTAGTCTCCTAAGGTACATGTGATTTCAATCTTATTGTTGCAATTGATGTCCTAGTTTCCTTGCACATGTGAAGGATATTGGAACAAAAATAATCTCCAAAAATTCACTTTCTCCTTCTTCTTATTGATTAGGTATTAAACTTACTTTTTTGTCATCTTTTATTCTTTAGGTAAAACTTCTTGAGAGCTAGATGAATGTTTTCCAAGTGATGTCGAAGTCTCTTATATATATGCTTCTTTCTAGGTCAATTTGATGTCTTTAGTTCGACTTCTCCATTCATCAAGGACAACTTGATATTTTGATGATAACAAGGTCTTGGAGGGTTTTGACTCTATTTTGACACAAAACAAAATCTTTACATTATGTAGCATGCCCAAAATAGTTTTCCCTACATTACAGTGACCCACTATACTTGTAAACTCAACAAAAAAACCCTAAAAGCACTCAATGACTGCTTGTCCAAAAATAAATTTTTCGTAAGCATGAAATCCATATCTCAAAAATAATAATAATAAATTTATTTCTCTCTCTTTATATTAAATACATAAAATCTAATTACACCAAATCTAATTACATATTTCAACCATATAAACCTCTCCTAAAAATAATTTTCTAATTATATAACAAAATTTTGAATGTAACTTATGTAAACACTTCAAGTATAATTTTCAACATTGCTAATTTTCGACGTTACCAAAAAAAAATTGCCCAATTTTTTTTTGAACATGGGTCCAGATATATTCCTTTCTCATATACCTTTTATCTATAGTTTGCATTTTTTTGGGAACATGTTTCAATATGTACAGATATTATTGATATTCCTTTGATCTATAATTAAGTGCATACCTTTTACATAGAGATAGATATCAGTTTAAATTGCCATGTCTATGTAATGTATTTTTACGAATTTATGTATAAAAAGATAATATTTAATGTTTTTCTAACCTAACTTTTTAGATTATAAATAATATAATACAAGGTATTAAAAGTGTCAATATAAAAACAAAAAAATATACAAGTAGTTAGTATAAAAGTAATATATAAATATTTATTATTAATTTCAAAATCCTTCTTAAAACATTTATAAATAAAACTTTATTTCATTTAAGTTTCGATACATTTCAAAGTACACTTTCCAAAGATAACCGGCCATTATTTTTTCCGAAGTTCAAGATTGGAATTTATAACGTATAAAATTTTGTTTTAGATTTGTTAATATTGAATTTTTAAATTTCAAAATTATATGGTGTTCTTTTGTGTTTTAAATATGAAACTAAAAGAAAAATGGAAAACTGAAATCATATTAGGTAAATATTTTGCGGTTAATCTAATAATGTTGGTCTAAGAAATTTGACTAATAAGAATTTTTTTTTTTAAATAAATGAATATATTTATATCAAGGAAACCTAAGAGATTAGTGGAGCGGATTGTAAGCATGATTGTAATTGTTCATATTTCATAATGAAATACCTTACATTGCCACATGAAAGTTTCCATGATAAACTGTCAAAATTTTACAATATAATTTTTTTTTTTGGGTTGTTGTGGTGGTGTTATATGCTATTATGATTCTTTTCATTATTTTATGTTCTAATCTCATTTATTATTTCTTTATTTTATGTTTTAAGCTTATTTATTATACGAGATATCAAATATTAATAGGTGGTACCTATTACAGTCAAGTTATAGGACGATTTGAGATGAGAATCGAAGTCACCTTGAAACAAAGGCCAACCCGCAAAGAAACCGAGCCTCATATAAGAAAACGTTTTGTTCACAGAGTTGTAGAAGTATGCCTATGTGTTTAGGATATCATGAATATGAAAGACACTAAATAAAATATAGGTTTGATATCCTCCCGTGAATGTTAAAGGTTGTAAATCTAAGCTGAAAAAAGTTAGGTTTGATATCCTTTTTTATGGGTTAAACTATTCTACATCTAAGTTGAGGAAAGTTAGGTGATATGTAATATGAAAAGAAAATGTATTATTAATTAAATTAATAAAACAAATCACTTAGAGGGTGGAGCACCAAGAGAGAGGAGATGCTTGCCAAATCCCATGAGGAATGGGATAGAGATGAATCTTTCATGATAAGCTTCTAGATGTGATTCTGGATACGCTTGGATGGGTTGGATATCCATCGGATGGATGGGGGATAAAGATCCATCGAACATAAAATATTTGTGGGAGATAAAGGCAGGATTTTATGTGGAAAAGTGTCATAGGAGATTAAGACAATCTTTTCTGGTTAATACCTAGGCAAATGGAAAAATCCAAAAAGCGGGACGTTGCTAATGGCAACTAAGTCATGAAAGAGGGTATTAAATACCAAGTGCATCGATCAATTGAGACAGTTGATCATTGGCAAGATCTTTGGCTCGGGGGGAATCAGAGGTGATCCATGGCTGGGAGGTGGTGCTCCTCCCTCCAAGTGAGATCTAGTTGGTGTCATTTGTGTGGAATGGTTGTATGTCGACCTCTTTCCCTTCATGTGATTATTTTAATAGGTTTAGTATTGGATATGTTATCAGTCATGGTTTATTTCATTTTCTATGTGCATGAATGGGTAGGATACCAAATAAATCTAATGGAAATATTCTTATGTCAGTGAAGGAGATTTTATTGTTATATAAAGCCTATAGTTAACATGGAAGATAGTGGTAGATTATTCCATATTATCATAGTATAATGCAGGTAACAGTATAATCTATGATGGTCAGATTTTCTATTTCATGTATACCAAATAAGGATCAACTTGCATTTTTTCAATTGATTAAAAGTAATCCATGTGTTCTTAATGCATCCTTATGTAGCAGGATGTACTATTAAGTGTATGAAAACACTTCTGAGAAATCTGACTGAAGAGTGGAGGTGATGAAAGTGGTGCATGTGATTATCTGAATAATTTATAAAGTTTATGCATACATCATAGTAATCAAGATTTAGTAGTGTGGAGAAAAATTTGTTGGCCTAGAGGCATGCAGAGAAACTAGGAGGTAAATTCTAATCTTATATCTAAGGGTTAAGGATATTGATACCATGCGGGGATTGATGGTTGCATGTTATGGTTACTCCTTCTTTCCAACTATATATATATATATATATATATATATATATATATAATATCATTCGATAAAGAAGAATTAATGGGTCTCTGGTATAATTTTATCTCTTGAATATGACTTGACCGTCCAGTTAGAAGAAGAGGATGTGAAATCTTAAGTTATAACAAAAGAAATTTCTAAAAGTTGGGGAATTAGGGGTTATTTTCGAGGTAGGCCGTGGAGGTACGTTACAAATGGTATCTGAGCATAGATTGAAACACTAAGGCCTATGGGCAAATCAACCTTCGCAAAAATGTTTGTGGACTGGTTTTCATAATAAAAATAACACAAAATTTTTATAAAGTGAAACTTGGATTCTTTGTGAATAAATATTGATTCTTAGTGAATGAAATCAAACTTTAAAATATATAAAATTCACTTTGTATATAATGTTATTATAGGGTCTTTATAAAATACGAATCTCAAATTGATTAAATTATGATGTAATTGTGCATAGCGACTTATGCATGATGGGAGTGTGGAAGCATTGACCTTTAAATCCACTCCATATAAAACATTATCATGATATTAATTCAAATAAAGTCTGGTGGGTTCTATACATAAATATAAGGGCAATGAATATGAGCACCCCTGGGAAAAGCCCTACTAATTGGGTAAAGTCATTGAGAGTTAGGGTCGGCTCCTTAACCTTGCCCTGATTCGCGATGATTCGAAAAACTAGGAAGGAAGATGAGATGGAAACGAAGAAGGCTAAACATAAATGATTTTATTTCATTAGATTATAGATTTTACACAATAGTTTTCTCCCAAGGTAGGTAATCTTAAAATGAAATTTTACTGCGGTTTGTAGATAAAATTACTGAAGTCTTTGTTTTAGCAGGTTCTGGAAACATTGAAGGTTATTATCGAAAACTTAATTAAGGGTTATGCCAAGGTGTGAATGTATCATTGAGGAATAGGCCTAGTAACTACCGAATCTGTTATGACTGCTTTACACTGCACTAGCTTGGAAGAGAACGTATGCATTTATAATAAAAAAAAAACTACACATCAGACTCGAGTTTGTACTAACAGTAATAATGGGTTTGTTTTTTATAATGGGTCAACACATCAAGTGAGTTCATTTTGGAATGGTCGACCAGCAATGAAAGGAGCAGTGGAAACCTAATCTGCTTTGTCCTAAAATATAAAAATATACGAGTACATGCGTTGAATTCTTGTTGACCCCATCGTGGTCAAAATAAGATTAAAAACTGTAGAGCATACTAACATGAATCCACCTCTGAGATTAACCACTCCATGCATTCACCACTGTTCAATAGATGTTAGCTGTTGGTGGGTTACTTAATAACACTTCACAAGTGAGTGTGGCTGGGCATAGAGATCTTGCTGAGTGCAGTCGGAGGACGAATACCTTCTGCCGATAATCCGCTCGCAGAAGGTTAGCATCTAGTGATTAGATGTTTTGATGCTGAATATATAGCAGGGATGTTCATTTCTTATGGAAATCATCCGGAAAGTAGAAGAAATCAACCATACATCCGGTGGTTAACCACTGTGGAGTTTATAATTACAAGCTAAGCATTGGACACACCACAAAGAAGAGAAGGTAACGATAATGGTTTTGTTAGTTGAGGAGTGCATTCGACATGGATTGAGACATGGAAACAGACTCTATCAAGGAGATCAACAAGATCTAGAAACATACATATAACCAATGGTGAACATTTGACAAATTCTGGTACTTTCAATTCGTGTAAACCTCGCCACGATCCATCGAAGTCAGGGAAGTAGTCCAGTGATTAACCACATGGTTACTCCTCCCTTGTGTCTTGGCGTGATGTATGGTTTGTCATCTACGGTGACATGTGTATTATGCATACATTGTCATTCCTTGCGAATATGTTAAAGTTGTGTCGATAGATCATGTAAATCATCAAGGTTGGCTGTAGGCCCATGTTTTATGGTTACGATTAAGAAACAACACATTCAAAAACAAAAAAATTACGGAAGTTATCACTCTCTCTCATAGTTCGTTAAACTGAAGGCAGTTGCGGGAGGATAGAGTTACCTCAAAAAATGGAAAAATCACGATCACTGTTTCCCTTTTTGATGTCGTTCGGGTTGTTGTAGTTTCTTTGTTTTTTTCTATCTACCTTATCACAAGTTGGAGGTGCGAGGTTGGTAACATAGCCAACCGATACTGTTTCCATAAAGGGATTGAGGAAAAGAGGTCACAAAGTTGTTTCCTAGATTGCCTGGCTCCGTGAAGAGGATAGGGTAAAGTCAAAAAGCAAATAGAAAATCACGTGAGGATCCAGATAAAGGTTATCCACAACCTACGGCCATAAATCCATGTAGACGATTGGTGTCATTCTAATTTTTTGGCAAAGAAATAAAAATAAATAAAAAAATTGCAGGTTTCCTAAATGGTAAAAATGAATTAAGGAAAAGATGTTAAAAGCAACACTGTTGCTATAACAAATGACAAAAAACAGAGTATGGCGTAAGGGGGTAAGATTTCTATTTTTTTGCTACCTTTTAGGCTGTTAAGTGGGAAATATGTGAATCGATGTTGACTTAAGAGAACAAAGACAAGGTTATTTGACGCAAAGGAGAAAAGCAGAATTTAATGCATATGCCATTTTTTCTCTTTATCTATCAATGAAAGCGGACATCATACATTGTTTGATCAATATATATGGACAAATCCTGCCTAAAAGAATGCAGTAAGTGTCGACGCACCTTTAACTTTAATGTTGCATTCCCAAGTTTTAGCTGTAGATATGTCTTTTCATTGGCAGCATACGTTGTGATTTGAAATGGGATTCCAACGAGTTTCAACCTATTCAGCTTTGAAAACCGTGATAGTCATAGTGGTTAAATGAGTGATGTGATAGAATTATTGATGTAGGTTTCAATTTGAGGTCATTGATATAGGCAACAGACAAGACGCACCAGTGGTTGCCCTCCCTAAGTCTGCTTTCTCAAGTTTCAGGTAAGCTCACAGGTTTTCAAAATGATGGAAAAATCCAAGTGGCACATCCTCAATGGATCTATTTCAGCCGATGGATGGCTACCAAAGTGGCTTTGCAAGTTTGTAGCGTGATTTTGTAGTCATAATACTATAGTAGTTTAAGTCTGTTAGAAAAAATATGATGATTGAATATTATAGCTTTATATGGTCCAAAATCAGTTACTCTAGTATGCACTTCATATTTTATGGTTTATGTTTGCTTTGGATTATGTATTTACGTTTTGAGCTGCTTTATGGATGGATTGATGGTTTGAGTTGTTTTTATTTACTCGTTGATGGTTTCGGTGTCTTTAAGGCCTAGTGAAATTGGTATTTCTTTTTACTGTAGAGGATAAGTTGTTTTACTTCAATGAATTTCTAAAATGGTGTAAACAAAACCATCTCTTTCACTTACACAAACCATCTACTTAAAAATCGGTAGCAAAACTGGAAACCCCCTAACCATCTACTTAACCATGGATTATTTATTGAATATCGGCAGTAAAACTATTTGTAAAGGGGGGAGTATGGAACACCCTTCCCTTGTGTACTACATTATTGTAAACCTAAGCAATGTTAAATTTAGGTTTGATATCCTCCTGTGTGTGTTAAATGTTGTAAACCTAAGCTAAGGAGATCTAGGTTTGATACCCTCCTTTATGGGTTAAACTATTCTACACCTAAGCTGAGGAAAGCTAGGTGATATGTAATATGAAAAGCAAATTTATTATTAATTAAATTAATAAAGCAAATGTATTATTAATTAAATTAATAAAGACAGGGGAGATTCTTGCCAAATTCCATGAGGAATGGGATAGTGATGAATCTTTCATGATAAGCTTCTAGATGTGATTCTTGATAAGATTGGATGGGTCGAATATCCATCAGATGGATGGGAGATAAAAATCCATCAAACATAAAAGATTTTTGGGAGATAGAGGCAAGCTTATATGTGGAAAAGAGTCGTGGGAGATTAAGACTAGCTTTTTCAGATAAGACCTAGACAAATGGAAAAATCCATAAAGCTGGACGTCGCTAATGGTAACTAAATCATGAAAGAGGGTTTGAAATACCCAGTGCATCGATCAATTGAGGACAATTGATCCTTGACAAGATCTTCGGCTCGAGGGGAATTAGAGGTGATTCATGGCTGGGTGGTGGTGATCCTCCCTCCAAGTGAGATCTAGTTGGTTTCATTTGCATGGAATGGTTGTATGTCACTCACTTTCCCTTCATGTGATTACTTTATTTGGTTAAATATCGGATATGTTATTAATCTTGGTTTATTTTATTTTCTATGCACATGAATGGGTATGATACAGAATGAATCTAATGGAAATATTCTTATGTCAGTGAAGGAGATTTTATTGTTATATAAAGCCTCTAGCTAACATGGAAGATAGTGGTAGATGATCATAGATTATCATAGTATAATGTAGGTAACAATATAATCTATGATGGTCAGATTTTCTATTGCATGTATACCCAATAAGGATCAATTTGCATTTTGTCAATTGCTTAAGAGTAATGCATGTGTTCTTAATGCATCCCTATGTAGCATAATGTGCTATTAAGTGGATGAAAGCACTTCTAAGAAATCTATTTGAAGAGTCGAGGTTATATAAGTGGTGCATATGATTATCTGAATAATTTATAAAGCTTATGCATACATTATAGTAATTAGGATTTACTAGTGTGGAGACAAGTTGTTCGCATAGAGGCATGCAGAGCAACTAGGAGGTAAACTATAATATTATATCTAAGGGTCGATGATATCGATACCATGTGGGGATTGATGTTTGCATGTTATGGGTCCTCCTTCTTTCCAACTGTGGATATATATATATATATATATATAATGTCATTCGATAAAGAAGAATTAACGGGTCTATGGTATAAGTTTATCTCTTGAATGTGACTTGACTGTCCAATTAGAAGAAGAGGATGTGAAATCTTAAGTTATAACTAAGGAAATTTCTAAATGTTGGGGAATTAGGGGTTATTTTCCAGGTAGGCCATGGAGGTACATTACATTTTTATTCCTAAAGTTTATTTACAATATTAAATTTGGTATTGTTTCTTTTACCAAAGAATAAAGTGCTCATTTATTTATCTACCATTTAAAACATTTCAAATATCTTAATAAAATCTTGTATCATATGTCTGAGATGACAATCTTTTTGAATCATTTTGACTTGAAAGAGATTTAACTATGTAAGTGTTTTCATCTAATGATAACTTTCATGGCTCACTTATCCTCAAGTGGTCACAATTCTACTTTAATAAGGGCATAAAAAATTATAGAAGAATTTTATGATAATGATCCTTAGACCATAAAAATTTCTTTTATGAAGAATATGTGGGTTTGCAATGACAAAAAATATACATTAGACATCATGATCACATCTGCAAGGAAGACTAATTTAAAAGAGGACAATGATAAACCTAAAAGCATATAGATGGAAAACTATGTAACTAGAATTAGTGTTTCCTTTTACAATTTCCCCAAAAAGAGTCATTCATCTTCCCATATAATCAATGAACCCATTGCAAAAATATGATAGAGAAATGAAGGGTGTATGGGAGCTTGAGATTGATCTTTGGTGTACAAGGAATGAAATGAAATGCCATAAAGTAAATAGAACACACATAAAGAAATATAGTAAATAGACCACCCATAAAGAAATATAGTAAATAGACCAATATTATCATAGGGCTTGAGAACCATATAATTCATAGTATCCATTCAAATATAAAAAGGGCTATGACTTGTTCGCAATGAAAATTAGAAACCAAAATGAGAATATGAACCATAATGGGGACTTTAAAATCAATAGGTTGGCTACATTTTGAGGGTCATGGCCACATAAAGTGGTTCAAGAAACATGGGTTACATAATCAAGATAAACAAACTTATATGACTAAATGACCAGTAACTAAAGTCAATAATTTTTATTTTTTTTTACAGCTAATTAGAGAAGCATGCCAATCGAAAACAAAATATCATCCTTAAAATACAGATTAAAATCCATGCTTAAAAGTAATACTAATAATTGAGTTATGAAATAATTAGAAAAACAAAAAGAAAACACACATATTTAAAAAAAGGCGGCCCATATCTTTTCAAAAATGAGAGGGGAGTATTTTGGTTCGTTCATAAGCATTTTCGTATCTTTTATAACATCCATAGTCCACTTTATGGTCATAATACCTTTGTTTGTTGCATGGGGGCTTCACTCAATGAACTTCTGACATATCACGCGCGCTCATGGAATATTAAACGATACCCATAATTTGACTATTTATTGGAAAATACCTTTAAAAATGACATTATTTAACTTGTCAATTTTAAAAACCCTACTTTCACTAGATATTGTATGTATCCATTTTTTAGTTAACAATTTTGTACCCTTTTATAGTATTCCTTTAACTTTGAGCTCTATTGTTTATACTTGCCAATATAAAAGCCCTTTAACACCTATATATCCCTAAATATATTATGTCATTTTTTCCTCAATATATATCCCCCAATATGAACAGACGTGGTATGGTATTTCCGCCCCAATGAAGCTCCCTGTGGTTTTCTCTAAAATGACACTTTTGGTTGCATTCACACACACTTAGCTTGTTATACTTGGGTATTTCTTATAAATTGGCATTATGATGTGTACTTATCATTTCTTGATACTTTCTAAGTTTTCCTAAGGAGTTTCTATGTGTTGCACTTCATTTTACTCTTAACTCGTGATGTTCCCTTTGTTCTAAATGTATGGACGTAGATGACTTCTAGCTTGCAATGCTAGCTTGCTAAGGCCAACAAATCACATGGAACAATATCAAGCCTTAGTTGGGACCCCTTCCTCCTTCAAATTGACACCCTACTCCCTCCACGAGTGCATAGTACACTGCTAAGGAACATCCCTTTCATCCTTTTCCAATTTGCATGCTTTCCACAAGCCTTCCTCCCAGTTGGGCGCATGGTGCACCAATAATGAACAAGGATCCCCCTACATCCTTCAGAAGTACACCCTATGACCAACGAAGAACAAAACACATCATTAGACATTAACCAAGAAATTATTTCGTTTTTAGGATGCACCTTGCACCCTCCACCAAGTCCTCACACTCACTTTTCTACATGTTGCACAAAAATGCTGGAGTGCCCTTCCTTAATCCTTCATACTTGTGCCCTGCACCTTCCATCAAGCCTGCCAAACCTTGTTGAGTGAAAAGTGCATCGTCAAGACTTGAACACCCAACCTTTCCTCCTTGACAGTGTGCCCTATTCCCATAAGCTTCCCTTGTTCCTCCCTAGTGGACTAATGAACCACGAATATAAAATTTACATGAAACATTTTAGAATAAGGTACTTTTTAGATTGATGTTTACTTGCCATGAATGTTCTTAGTTTCAAGCGATTAGAAAAACACGAAAAGGATGTGTGAGAATATTTATGAAAGAAGGAAATCAAAAGAAACATTTAAGAATGAAGAACACATGAAGTGACATAATGAAGAACATTTAAATCTTGATGATTGAATAAATCCAAAAGACTTGATATGATCGAAGACCCTTTGGAGTTTAAAGGCATTAACAACATGGAAGTTGTAAGCAAGATTGACAATACATGTGGCAACATTTCCACCTCTCGACAAAGTCCATGTTGTTAGTCGCTATGAGTCGGAGTCATTCATATTGGTGACTTTTCATGTTCTTAATTACCATATCAAGATGTGGAAATCATGATGTAATTATGTAATTATTATAAAGACAAAGAAGTGGAAGTATGAGAGTCATGTATGGAAAAAAGAGCCATATGAAGAACTTCAAAAGTCAAATGTAATTCGAAAATTCATGTAGAAGTTAAAATGTCTATTTAGAAGGCCAAGAGTTTCATATAATTCTAAAGGTCATTAGAAATTGAAAATTCATATGAGGAACTCGAGAGGCAAGGGGATATGAAAGATCATGTCTATAGTTATAAAAGAAGACTTATTACTAAACCAAGGGGATTTTCACCGTGGATTCTCCCACAAGGAATTAGAGAGATAGAGATAGTACTTTTGGGAAGCAAGTAGTGGCTCTTATAATCCACTATTGGAGCTAGTGGTGTTCATTGTACTCATGCATCTTGGATCTTTTATTTAATACTTGAATCCTTTCAAAAAACAATTTTTTCATTCATATATAGTAAATGTTTTGAGACTATTCTTCTAATGTTTATTGTTTTTTTTGGCTTCCATATGTAATAAAAGAATTGAACATTTCAGTGACTTTGGTGCTCAACTTGTTGAAAATCTGTTGTGATGATTTAATGATCGTTGCATTTATGTGAAATATTTCCTTTAATGTTTAATTATTCTTCCTTGTTATGTGTGTTCATATCTATTGTACTTTACTATCACTTTTCTTTTTTGCATTAAAAGAACCCTAAAACATTGACAATCGAACATTCAACAAGGCACACTCTCTTTCTCCTTCAAAATCACATGTGCACTACTCTCTCAAGTTAATTTTTTAAGTCAAGGAAAATCCCTAAGTTAATGCTAGTCAGGCCATATTTCTAGATGGGACTCCTACACCAAACGATCTAAGGTCTGATAAGGACCTCATATAGGGGAGATCCCCTGTATGTTGGCATGTTCCAACAATGTCAATAGGTAGCAAAGAAAACTTCACAGTTTAAAGTTGGTACTCTTATATATTCTCTAAAATTTGTCCTTGTATTACTGGTAGAAATTTCAACTAAATGATTTCCACTTCTACTCAGGGTATCTTCTACTTTATTCTGTTTCCATTTAATGTGCTCGATTTCGAATTCAAATTCACTTAAGATTTTTTTCCACCTTTCCTATCTAACATTCAAATAGATTAACTAAAAAATACTTTAAGCATATGTGTTAAGTAATAAGAGTAAAATTTTCCCTAATAAGTAATGTTTCCATATTTTTAATGCATGTACGCACGACCATGCATATGTACACACAACAATGTATTTTTTTGGATCCACAATATTTAAAATTAGGAATACTATTAATAGGAGTTTTAATCTTTCAAAACTCTCTTGACATTTCAGTAGCCAATTGAAGTTCACTCCCTTATTTTGCAAGGAGATGACAGGATAAGTTAATTTAGAAAATCCTTCAATAGATCTTCTATAATAATCAGTAATTCCCATGAAGGATCTAATATCTTCTACATCCTTAGGTATTAGACAGTTTAAAATGTCCTCGACCTTTACATGATCAACTAATATGCTTTATTTAGAAATAACATGACCTAAATACTGAATCTTATCTTTATAAAAGTTACACTTTCTAAAATTTGCATACAGCTTATGTTCCCTTAAGCTCTACAATATTATGCTTAAATGATCTTAGATGTTCTGCTTGATTTTTTTAAGATATCAAAATATCATCAATAAAATGAATACAAATTTGTTTGAATACGTTTTGAACACATTTTTCATTAGGCACATAAAAGTCCCATGTGCATGGTTAATACCAAAGGGTCGTACTATAGTTATGTAGTGTCCATACCTCATTATAGATGTTTTCTTGTGTATATCCTTCTATTTGATCCTTAACTAATGATGACGTGATCTAAGATTTATTTTTGAAAACATTGTTGCACCTCTAACTTGATTGAATAGATCATATAGTCATGGTAAAGGATATTTATTTGTAATTGTAAGTTTCTTCAATTGTTTCTAGTCTATGCACATCTTGAAAGTCTACTATTTCCTTTTAATAAACAACATCAGGGTTCTCTAGGGGGAAGCACTTGGTCTAATATGACTTTTATTTAATATTGCTTCTAATTAAATTTTCAATTCCATAAGTTTAGGTATTCTCATTCTATATGATTCTTTTGCCATATGTGTGGCTCATGGTACCAAGTCAATTGTAAAGTCCATGTCTCTTCATGTTGGTAACCTTGGAATTTATTCTTGGAAAGCACCCATGAATTCTTTAACTATAGCAAGATCATTTATAATTTATCTTTTTTTTTATGAGTGTTTTTTCTAGCTTAACAACAAAGAGTTTACATCCTTTTCGAGCACATATTTTCAGTCACAATACTAAAATATGTCTAGTGGAGATAGCCTGGGTACAAATTTAATTACTTGGATATTTCTTTCATCAACTACATAATTAACAATATTTTATAAACACTTTATTATAGATTTTTTTTTCTAGTCAATCCATTCCTATTAGTGGATCATAGTAACCTAAAGGTAGTATGTTCAAATTTAATTCTAGTTTATATCCATTCAATTGTAAAAGAAATTGCTTTACCTAGTTAGTTAGTTTTTTTTTGGTTCCTATGACCAGTTGAACTAACCATGAATTTTTAAAATTTTCAGCATTTAATTTTCACTTTAACACAACTTGTGGACTAACATAGCTAATACTATCTCTACGATCTACTAAAACAATTATAGGTTGATTTAGTATAACACCTACAATTTTTATCATGGGTGACTGATGTTCTTCTTACCTCTCTTCTAAAGTAATATTGATCTTAATTCTTCACATATTTTAATTCTTCAATTGATTTAGTATTGTGTGGATGGTTCCTTAAATATATAAAACATTTTTTGAAGTTTTATATTATAAAAAAAATTGCATTTTTAGAAAATTAATCAATACATCATTGATAGATGTAGAATTATGAAATTCTCACATAAATACATGTCTCTTTCATATTCAAAAATAAGTATATTTATATAATATTTTTTAACATATTTATTTGATATACATGTCTCTTTCATATTCAAAAATAAGTATATTTATATAATATTTTTTAACATATTTATTTGATTATTTTATTTAAAGGTTAGGTTAAAAATAAATCATTTTGTGTCTTTATCATTTTGGAAAATGAAAACATGTGTTTTTTCTTCATAGGAGGGTTGATACAAAGCAATGTATAGATATTGAAAATTTTTATTTGTTTTTTTAATTTTTATTATATATAAATTCAAATCACATTTCCATACAGAAAAGTAATTACACATTTCATTCTTATTGATTTGCAAAATTATTAATAATTTTAATGAAAGATAATATATAAGTTTTTTTTTTATATATTTTTAAAATGTATATGTCAATTTTATGATAAATATATAAAAATACCTATATCATTATCATTATAAACAAACTCCCTTAATGTAATTATACTAATTTAATCTCGAACATTTCTTATCACAATTTATAATAATTTGTAAAATAAAAAAGAAATATTATTGTAATTTTTTTTGACATCATGGAAGGTAACTCTAAAGATTTATTTAAAAGAAAATTTAAATTTTTTAATAAATTTTTTATTTAATAATAAAATATTTCTTAATTTTTAAATTAAATTTTATTTAAAATTTTAAAAACGATATACATCACATCCATTCAATATTTTTTTATATAATTTTTGATATATAGTTAAATCACATATTATATTATATATATATATATATATATATATATATATATATATATATATATATATATATATATATATAATAAACATGAATTTCCATATTGATCCTTTACAATTGACAATTTAATATGTTTATCACATTTTTAATGAAATTATTATTATTAAAAATGTAATTCTTAAATAATCTATAAATTTAATTAAAATTTTAACCACTTATTTGTTATTATTATTATTAATATTATATTTTAATAATTTTACAATTTTTATTATATTTTATAGATTATTTATATTTTTAACTTAATTTTTTAACCACTTATTTGTTATTATTATTATTAATATTATATTTTAATAATTTTAAAATTTTAATTATATTTTTTAAATTATTTATATTTTTAATTAAAATTAAAATATTTGTTATATACTATCCATCAAGTTCTTGTTATTAAAGCAGTTTGTTTCTTATTAAAAAGAAACCCCTTTTCATGATTCTCTAGTTTTGATTTTAAATAATAATAAAAATAATTTTAAATAGAATATTTTTTTAAATTAGCGAGAGGTTTTATTTTTATATTATATTTATAATTAAATTATATATATTAAATTACTAATTTATATAATTGTGTTAAATTAAATTCAATAATGGTTGTTTTTCATTTACTCACATAAAGTTAATACAATATATAAAATTACACGTTTTACAATATAGTATTTAATACATATAAATTTAATGATTATAATATTCAACACCCTAAATTATCAATCTATATAATGGTTTTAGTAATATGCGTCCTTCCACATAAAATTCCATTTATAGTGTTATTTCAAAACAAACCGAAAAACATACACTCCCGTCTTAATTGAAACGATGGAAACTCTCAAGGTACATATACACCGTTTATTTACATTATAATATTATTGTGATTTCCATATGCTTCCTCAAGTGATAGTCATGTCATTTTCCTGGTAGATTTCTCACCATTATCATTAATAGAAAATAGAAAATAGAAAATAGAAAATAGAAATAGAAACAAAAATAGAAATAGAAATAGAAATCGAAATGGAAATGAAAATGAAAATTACATGCAATATAAATCATTTTTATATTTTTATTGATTATCAATGTTATATATTACTGATTTCTAAAAATGTAGACTTTAAGAAAATGGATCTATGATTAAGACATGATAAAACAACAATTCATACATATGGGAAACAACCACATTTAAAATAACACCTCGAAAGACTCATTGACAACTTGTAATAGTCATGGAACATATCCAATCTAAGCATTACTTCCAACACCCTCTCTTAATGCTTAGATGGAAAACATTGAAAAAACATTATAACAACAAAAATAATCTATGTCTGACTAGTATTCATCAACACTCACATCTACTCTGGAATCTCGCAAACACTACTCTTTCACCACCACATTTTCGAGCTGTCACTTGACCTCCATTTAAAATTTAATTGTCTCTGACCATCGTTGATGAACTTTGGAAGCTCAACAATATTGACACCTCGCCTCATCGGGGCTTTCGTGATAAAAGCCATCAAGTAATAAACCATCCTATGTGCCAACCACCATCTACTAGATATTTCGCTTTTGGCTATCTATTAGTTGCTAGGGTGAAGGTCTGGATACTGAATGTGTTCAAATGTTTATTGAACAACTTGACCTTACAATAATTGATGTTTTAGACACACTGGGGCTTCCAGTTTAAGAACCACCAAACTTTTTTATAACCATAATTGAAAGAAATACAAAACTACTTGGCAAAGACATTTTAAAACTACAAACTCAATAATCATCAAACTATCAGTTGTCATTCAGGCATGGATAGGTCACCACCTACCTCCTTAGCACAAGTCAAAAGTTGTACATTTGGTTCAATGTTTTTCTTGGATCTTTCAGTTTTCACAAAGTAACATTTGTTAGAGTGGTCAATTCCAACAAACTTACACTCACATATTGAGTTGATAAGACTCAGTATATTTAAAAATGAAAACTCCAAAATTTGAGATCGGAACAAGATTGCAACATAAATATTTGACGCAGAGATCTCTTCCCTGCAGAAGTGAAAAATTGAGATCTGCCTCCAATTTTAACACTTTTGACAAATATAGTTGGCCACTCGAAACTCCTCGGCCCAAGATTTCAGATCCGGATCCATGCAAGAACATTTATAGTTCATGGGAAAGACTTTGTACATTTATAATTTGATAGTGCACACAACTTTGACAAAACCATCCAGGCATGAGTTTAAGTCCTTTGCAGGTTTCAGGCAAATAAACACAAACAAAACTTTACAGGTAACAAGATAACGAAAGGATCTGATGATGCTTGAAGAAGCTACAAACAAACAAACAAATCTACATACACAGGATCACAAAACAAATTCACTCGTCAAAAACAAACTCACACATTGATACTAATATTTACAGAAATAATAACACTCAGGATGCCTCACATATTCTTGGCCCTCCCTTGAGGGATTGAAGTCAGTAAGAGCTATGATAATATTAGAAATAGAAAGAGAGATTAAAATTATGACACACACATCCGTGTTGCAAACTCCAAAATTTGAGATCAAAACAAAATTACAACATAAACATCTGACCCAGAGATCTCTTCCCCGCAGAAGTGAAAATTTGAGATCTGCCTCTAATATATCATTGGCCACTTGAAACTTATTCGCCCTAGATCTCAGATCTAGATCTCAAATCCAGATCTATGCAATAGCATGTAGAGTTCATGGGCATGATTTTGCAGATTTATAATATGATAGTGCACAAAACTTTGACAAAACCATTGAGGCATGAATTTAACTCCTTTGCAAGGTCTGAGTAGAAGCACAAACATAAATATATAGATAGCAATATGATGGAAGGATATGAAAATGCTTGAAGATGCTCCAAACAAACAAACAGATATATACACACAAGATCACAAAAAAAAATCACACACTAAAAATAAATTCTCACACATCTATACTAATATGTAAAGAAATAATAACACTCAGGATCCCTCACATATTCTTGGCCCTCCCTTGATCAAGTCAAGCCAGTACCATCTCTGGTACCATATTAGAAATTATATTAGAAATATAGAAAGAGAGCAAATTATGATACACACAAATCACTTCACACACTAAAAATAAACTCTCACACATATATACTAATATGTAAAGAAATAATAACACTAAGGATCCCTCACATTTTCTTGGCCCTCCCTTGAGGGAGTCAAGCGAGTACCAGCTCTGATACCATATTATAAATATAGAGAGAGAGTAAATTATGACACACACAAATCACTTCACATTTTTATTGATCATAAATGTCACATATATATAGGATACAAATTAATGACTTTGACAAATCTATATCCTAAGAAAGTGGATCTATGACAGACATGACACAACAATAACTCGTACACATGGGAAACAACCACATCTAGAAGACCAGTTTTGATACCATATTAGAAATAGAAAGAGAGAAAAATTACACAAAACAAAAATCACTCTCATATTTTTATTGATCACAAAGGTTACATATTACTGGCTTCCACAAATCTAGATCCTAAGAAAGTGGATCTATGATTGGAACATGACATAACAACAACTTGTACATATGGGAAAGAACCACATCTAGAATAGCATGTTGGAATACTCATTGACAACTCATAATAGACATGGAACATATGCAATGGAAACATTACTTCCAACATGGAAAACAAAGATCTTAGCTGGAATAGTAATTTTTTTAGGAAGTATCTAAAGAGGTGGAGGAATTACCCGGATGGCTAAAAGTGATGGCAAAAACATTTCAAATTGTTTTACATCAGACTTGTTTGAATCATGTTTTTAATTGTGGAAATGGATTAAAAACTTATAAACATTACTGTAAATTTTGGATTGTTAGCTTCTTTCTTTATATTTAAAAAACAAATAAAAACAATTTTATAGTATTATACAAACCTGAATATATCATATTTATTAATTAAAATATAATAATAAATTGAATTTTTTTAATAATTAATTAAATTATATAAATAAATTTTAAAAACGTTGATGAGAATTGAATAAATTCATTTCCAACCCAATAAAAATCATGAAACCCTAAAACATTTAAGCCACGCCATATCAAGCAAACTGCAATAAATACACGATTCAATAAAAATCGTTTCCGAAATTTTTTTTGATCCACGTCGACAAATCTGCACCTTGGACAACAATGGCAGCAATACGAAGCAATAATATATCTTCATTTTATGTCAGCAGTATTACGAAGTAATAATTTATATTTTTAATTTTAGTAATTATAAATTAGATTGAAATTTATTTTGGATAAATAATTTGATAATTTATTAAACTAAAGAATGAATCTGTCGAGAGTAAAACTAAACTACACCCAGTTCTAACACGGAATCCTGTGATAACTTTCCAATTAGCAGCCATCGTTGGAGGGTACATCGAAAAAAGATTAGGATAATGGGGTCAACGAGTTGGTCCTTTTCACTAAATAATTGGAGTTGAGTGTATTACTAAGATCAACGGTCTGTATCATTTGGAAGCAGTGGTTTTGAAGGGCGTTCAACCAATCTTCAGTCCCTACAATTCCAATCCACCGGCAGTGAATTTGATACGATGATAGTGTTTACTCTGGTCAGATGAAAGAAAATCCTAAAAAATATTGTTAATTTTTCCCTTGAGAACGTATTATATAACCAACGAGTAGCTATATTCTAGTAATCATATTGATATTTCTGACTGCACTGCTTTATATATCGATAGTGAGACTAGAATATCTCATCAATGTCAAGTGATTACAAAGATTTCATGTAATTATAAAATTTCGTATGCAAAATAATGTGGCCGGACTGCTTTAAAGTTTATATATCTATAGTGAGGCTACATCTCATCAATGTCAAGTAATCAAAAAGATGTAATGTAATTATATAATATTATATGTAAAATAATGTGAGTGATAAATGTTTTGTTTTCGATTTCATCGAACAGAGCCCTGTGACCAGCATGTTACCTAGAAAGTCAAGAAATGAAACCTCTTTCTCTGAATATAAAGAGAGACATTATTTCTGTAGATCTCAAGAAAGAGGCAATAGGAGGTTTCAAAATGAATTTTTAATTTGTTTCAGAATGGAGTATTTTTGGGTCACTTACATAATTTTTAATTGTAAATAGAAAAAGTACATAGTTGTGGTGGTAATTGTAATTGTAAGAGTTTGGAGGTTTACCGAAGCGTGTGGAATGAAAAGACTAAAAATGATAATTATTAATTATTTTATTGAAAACTATTAATTAGACAAAAACTATTGAGAAATAATGATATTAATTTAGCAATTAATTAGACAAAAACTATTGAGAAATAATGATATTAATTTAGCAATTAATTAGACAAAAACTATTGAGAAATAATGATATTAATTTAGCAATTAATTAGACAAAAACTATTGAGAAATAATGATAATAATTTGGAAGATTACTCGTGTCTTTAAAATCTGGATTTTGGTGTAAAAACGAAATAAATTGTATTGAAATTTCTTAGTCTCAGAATTTGTGAGAGTAGGGATTTTGAAATTGGTTCTAGTGTGAGAAGTCATATAACTTTAATCTCTGGACCAGCGTATAAGGCCCAACTCTTATAGGGAATTGTGCTTTTGAGAAATATTTTCCAATCACGACGAAGTTTTGGGAAATCTATAACCGAAGGACTTCAAAGCACGTCAGTATTAGCTATTCTGAATTTTTCCATAGGTTTTCCTTATATTTTAAACGGGTGGTACCCAAATCATTGATATACACAAACTTCGATTCTAACTAAGACTATTTTTAGCCGATTGAGTGGACTAAACTTCTTCATACACTGTAGGAAATATGGGCTACTATAATTATTTTTTATATTTATTTATTTATTTTACAAAGTTCAATATTTTTTTTTGTCTAACCGTGTAGCTTACCGATGTTGATGAGTGATTATCATGTTATAAAATATTATATAAATTGTAAATTCAAAATTTTGAAATTTTTGATTAAAACATTAATAAATATATATATATATAACCATTTTATTTGAAGCTTTTTCAGAGTATCTTTGAATGAGAAATATTCACATTATAGTTACTATAAACTCTAGTTCTCTGTTAGCTACATTGATCACTGAATTTGAAGTCATTGTAACATGTGTTCGGACATTCCCCATGAAAAAGAATGAGAGCAATCATGGAGCAAATATTTCTCTTCTCAATATTCAAATGGTTGAAATCGCTTACATTGAAAACGTCAATAATAAATCACTTAAGTAGAACTTGACACCTATGGAGCAGAACTGAAGTAAAACCAAATTGTCTATGACACCTAGCAGACAACAAAAAAAAATGTGATAACACCTAACTGAACACTCACAGTGAGATTAATATGTCAACATCCCCTCATAATCTCAATTGTTACATGCAGAGACACTTACAGTGACTAATTGTTCCCTTTGAAATTCAAATACATTCTTTCCCAATGGCTTTGTGAAGATATCTGCTAGTTGACCTTTGTAACCACAAAAAACAAGTAATATGTCCCCATCATTGAAAAGTTTATGGATGAAATGAAAATGGGTGCCAATGTGCAAGTACTATGTCACCATCATTGGCAAGCTCATGGATGAAATGAAAACGGGTGTTATTGTGCTTGCTCTTTTGCGGAAACCATAATTTTTTGATAAAGAAATTGTTGCACTGTTATCGCAGTGGATTGAAGTTGGCTCCTTTTGAATATTTGAAATATATTTCAATAATATTCTCAACAACACAACTTGACAAGAGGTTGAATTTGGTGCTACATATTCTGAATTTGCAGAAGATATTGAAACGATTGACTGTTTCTTGGATGCCCATGAAATCAGATTAGTTCCAAGATGAAAAGCATACCCTTAGGTGCTTTTGTGATAATCTAAACTCCCTGCATAATCATTGTCTATATAATATGAAAGTGAACAATTTTCAGAATGTGTATAGAACAAGCCATATTCTATTGTCCCTGCAATATACATTAAGGTCCTTTTCGCAACCTTCCAATGAGAAATCTTAGGTGACTACATAAACCTAGAGACAAGGCTTGCTGCAAACATAATATCAGGTCTATTTGAAGTCAGATATAACAATCTACCAACTAGAATTTTATACAATGTGGAATATACTTGTGGTGCTACATCTTCTTTGCTCAGTTTTGTGCCTTGAGAAATTGGTGTATCTGCAAGCTTGCAATTGGTCATTCTGAACTTTTGGATGATATCACTAGCATATTTTTGTTGAACAACAAAAATTCTATTAGCACGTTGGTGAATTTCAATCCCTAAGAAATATTTCATGACTCCTAGATCTGTTATATCAAACTCTATTTTCATTGTTGCTTTGACATCCTCTAACATCATAGTTCATGTATAAAGAAAACCATATACATAAAGGCATACAATAAGAATTTTACCTTCATATGTTTTGGTATACAAAGTTGGCTCATCACTGCTTTTGGAAAAACCACTTTTGATGAGATAGGTGTCAATGCGATTGTATTAAGCTCTTGGAGATTGTTTCAAACCATATATATATTTCTTCAATCTGTATACCTTATGCTCCTATCCTAGAACTTCAAAATCAGGAGGTTGCTCTACATAAAAATCTTTTGCAATATACCATTTAGGAAGGAAGAGTTTACATCAAGCTGATAAACTTTCCATTTTTGTTTAGTTGTTGTGGAGAAAACAATTCTGATAGTATCTAACCTTGCTATTGGAGAAAAGGTTTCACTATAGATGACTCTAAATTGTTGTGAGAATCCTTTGGCAACCATCCTTGCCTTATGTTTCTCAATCCCTCCTTTTCCATTCAGCTTGGTCTTATATACCCATTTGACACCAATTATGTTTTTGTCTCTTAGGAGATCAGCTAATTCCCAAGTTTAATTCTTTTCTATGGCACCAATTTCTTAGTTAATTGCATCTACCCAAAGCTTTTCTTTAACTTCTTCTTCAAAATGATTTGGTGGATATGAATGAAATGCAAACATATTATGTTGGTCCTGCTGATATATTTCTCTGATGCTTCTTGTTTTCTGATTATCTTCTAAAGATGTTGATTTAATAGTTGATTCACTACTTGAAGATGTACCATTTTGAGAATTGTATGGCTTTTCGTCAGCTTCAAATATTGGTGGTTGTGGTGGATAAAAATACTGACTTGAAGCTTCATCAACTTGATCAGACCAAGATTTATTTTCAAAAGAATTTACATCTCTTCTTAAAAGAAACTTCTTGGTAGCTAGATTATAAAGTCTGTAGGCTTTTGACTGCTCGCTATAGCCTACGAAAATACATCTTTCACTCTTATCATCAAGCTTCTTTCATAGTTTCTCAGGAACATGTGAAAATGCTACTGATCCAAAAATTCTAATGTGAGATACATTTACCTTTTTACCATCCCATGCTTCTTGAGGTACTGTATCTTGGAGACTAGTTGTTGGAGATCTATTGAGAACATACACTATTGTCAAAACTTCTTCAACCCAATAATTATTTGACAACTTCTATTGAAAAAGCATACATCTGGACATATTCATGATTGCCTCATGTTTCCTTTTTGCTACTCCATTCTACTATAGAGTATATCTTGTTGTGTTCTGCATTATGATTCCTTGTTGTTGACAAAAAAATTTGAAGTCATTGGAGTTGTACTCTCCTCCTCTGTCATATATAATTACTTCCAAACGCTTTCCATTTTTCTGCTTCCGCTTTGAATTCTTTGAACCTTGAGAATGTATCTGATTTATTTTTGAGAAAATACACCCAAGACTTCCTGCTATAATCATCAATGAATGTTAGAAAATATAGACTACCACCAATGCACTTTGTCTGCATTGGGCCGCATATATCTGTATAGACAAGCTCTAAATTCTCTTTTGCTCTATAGGAAGATATGGGAAACCTATCTCTTTTATGCTTGGACAAAACACAAATTTTACAATTACATTTTTTTTTCATTCATAGTAAGGAGACCAATGATGATTGAATATTTTTGAAGCTGAATTAGACTTTTGAATGGTATGTGTCCATATCTAGAATACCATAACTAAGACTCATCTATTCTTGGCACATTGTGGACAAAAGACTATGATATATTTTGACTTCTAAGAGTCAAAGGAAACATCTTATTCTCGGTTTTTTCAACCTTTTCTATTAGTCTTCAATTGGGAGGTTTGTCATTCATATAACATGTGTTCCCTTGAAATATTACATCATAACCATGTTCCATGAGTTTTCCTACACTAATGAGGTTATTCTTCAGATTTGGAACATAATAAACATCAGGAATGTATTTTTGTTGATTTTATTTAGCAAGAATAGGGACAATACCTTTTCCTTTAGGTTTAATGCAAGAATGATCTCCAAGGGTAATTTCTAATGTTATGGAAGAATGAAGATAAAAAATAAGATATTTTTTGCGTGTCATATGATTTTTGCAGCGACTGTGCATGAACCAAAGATCCTTGTTGTGAGTGTCTTCAGAAAGATGGCATGAAAGAAACATTGTTTCAGAGGATTCTCCTTCATTGTTGGAGAGATGGGCATTGCATTTTTGTTGATATGCTTGTTTCATTCTACATTCATGTTCATAATGCCCAAATTCCTTGCACTAATAACATTGGACATTAGATTTTCGTCATGTATGCTTCTCTGAGTTGGATTTTTTTGAAAGTCTCCACTGCTTTGCTGAATGATGATGTTTTGATTTTTTTCTCCTTCAACATTTGCCTCGCTTGTTGTCACCTCTATATCATCGGCTTCTTCGTTTCTCAAAAGAAATTTTTTCTTTGAAAGATTGTTCCATGGAATCTTCTGCCAAGTTGAGTCTTGTTTTGTGTACCATAAGTGATACAGTGAACTGTTCTACTCAGAAAGTTGTAAAATATTTGGATTCCAGAATGGCTCTTACAATCATGTCATATTTCTTGGGAAAACTTTGAAGGAATTTTTGAACAATTTTCTGATATGAAATGGTTTCACCAACGACTTTGATATGATTGATTATTCCCATGACTCTAGTCATGAACTGATCCATAGTTTTTGTGTCAATCACCTTTAGGGTTTTGAACTGTGATCTCAATGTCTACAATTTAACTATCTTCATTGTATCAATACCTTGATACGCATCATTAAACATTTCCCAAACTTCATTTTCTGTGGATGTGATAGCTATCTTGTCGAAAATAGAGTCATTGATTAAGTTTTTTATCCAACATTTGGATCTGTGTTCTTACTTTTTGAGTTCAGTAGCTACATTCCTCTGATTATTGGACATGTCCTTCCATGCTTCTTCGGTTGGTTCTACATAGATAGTTTGAAGTGTATTCCAACACTCTTGGGCTTGCAGAAATGTCTTCATTATCAAAGACCAAAACTCATAATTTTTTCCAAACAGAGTTAGTGTTTGTAACAAGGCGCTAGAGAAAATCATTTCTTAATACGAATATACATACCCTTTTACAATATTATTTCCAAAAAAAAAACGTTTTTTATTTACTTTTAGAACTTTTAAATCAAACATAAAGGATCTTTTTTAATATAATAGACTTTGTTTTCTAAATACCTTTAAAAATACTTTTAAACAAGATTTTTGAGTCCTTTAAATCCTCTAAAAAAAAACACCTTTCCAAAAGGTTCCTTAGACAAACAAACGTATTTCGAAAAAGAAAAAAGTGCATAACCCTTGTTTTGAAATGAATCACAAGTACCTTTCTTAAAACTCGTGGCCTTTGAATTTTCAATTAAAAAACTAGATTGTTTTTTCTTTTACCTTTTGCCGTATATCACTATAACGCACTATGCGTCGTTAGGATCGAGCATGAGGTCGGAAAGCGTTCAATTACTGTGGACTAACACAAGTTCTCATTTAACTGTTGAGCGTTAGTAAAACTTTTTATTAACACGGATCTAGCGAGTTGTGTATGCGTTCATAACGCCACCTTCAAGGTTGTAGGATGTGTTACTTAAAAATATTCCTTTTCTCCTTTGAAGAATCTCGATCTCTATGCTTCAATTAGATTCAAACACTCCTCTAAGTTTCCTCATGTTGCTACTCTCTCGGGGAGGTGCTCCAATACCATGATAAAGAAGGAGAGAAACCGTGGAGCAAATATTCCTCTTCTCAATATTGAAAATGGTTAAGACAGATTACATGGTAAACATCAATAATAAATTACTGAAGTAAAAATCTACATCTATGGAGTAGAATTCAATTATCTATAACACTCAGCAAACAACAAAATCCAATCTGATAACACCTAACTAACAATGAGATTAATCTCTCAACACTTGAGGGGTGCAGGCTCGAACTATTTACGGCTCTGTTTAGGCTCATTTATTGACGACTAATTGTATGCATCATGGATATGTTTGAGGGTTGCAATTTATCAGCGGCTAGCAGTGTGATTCATGCCGAGGGTGCGACCGCTTCTAAGCCTAATAGTCTCGATTAATCTAAGGTCCGTTCAACTTATATGTCAAATAATAAATCCAGTACCGTGCAACTTAAAGGGGTTTTACTCTGGACATAAAATGATAGGGAGCTTGCCTAATAAATATTGTGGAAAGGTAATGATTCGTTTTAATAGGGTAAGTATGATGAAGAATTATATAAAGTATGTACATAATAATGTAAATTAGACACTAAGAGGCACTTCTTATTTTATATATGTCAATGCATTTTTCACTAAAACAGATACTCTACGAAAATATATAATCTTCCAGAAATATTTCCAAATGAATCCATTCATGTTGTTCAAATAGATACCTTTGCAAATGCTGGATTTTTTGATGCGGCATGTTTATAGAGGAAATGTGGTATTTCCATTTCTTGTTGGAGGGAGGTTATGGCACTAATAGTAAAATAGAGATTATTTCTTTATGGGGAGTACTAGATTATTTCTTTATGGGGAGTACTTATAGTAGAAAAATTGTTGGAATTGGAAAGCTTACAGCTATATGGAAATGCCAAAAGCATCATTGACTCGGTTAAGGAATATACTCTATTTAATCATCCGATATTATCAAACTGGATTAATCTTACTCAGAATCTTGTAAGTACTTCCCAACGCTTACAATTTGATCATATATACATGCAACAAAATATGAATGTAGATCTTTCCAAGCTAGGTGTCTCCGAGGAGCCTGGTAAATTCAACATTTTAGTCTTTGAACAGAATGTTTGATTTTAGTCTTTGAACAGAATGTTTGATTAATGTCGTGAGGATTGATTATTCCTAAGACAAGCATTTGTGATATTTACAATAAACTATGGCATTTGTGATATTTACAATAAACTATGTTATATATTTTGGGGAAACATTTTAATGAAAATATAAAATGTAACAATCTGCTATTTTGTCACAACAACTGGGGATAATATGGTATCATATAAATACAAGATCTACATTTTAGAGAATAGATAATAAAAATATAGTAGGCTAATAGAAAAATACAAAAGAAATACATTTTTTATGCCATTAGTAATATGTGTTAAACTAATTGTAAACCAAGGAACATTTGGCATGTATACCTACTCTCTTTAAGCGTTTTTTCCTCCTAAAAAAGGTAGATACTATTGCAAAGACAGGTATAGATCTTTGGAATTGCATCCACTATAATTTAATTTTTAAATTGACTTTTGATTCTACATTACAAGCTATAAAGGCACTCACCAAAATATTCCTCCGATAAAATCAGGGCTTTAACTTTTCCGGGAAAAACTATCGGCATTGCAGAGAAATTACATCACTGGTGTCACGCACATACTTCCGAGTTGGAATTTGGATTTCTTTTTATCTATTACATCATTGGTGTCATGCATGTACTTTCAAGTTGGAATTTGGATTTTTCTTTATCTATTACATCACTGGTGTCATGCACATACTGCCAAGTTGCAATTTGGATTTCTCCTTATCTATTAGAGATTAATTTTTTTTATGTTTTGGATATTTATACTTTCTGTCAAGAAAAGTTATGTTTAAAATTTTCCCTTCAAGAATAGAGTTTTGATAATAAATAAATCTTTCACTAATACAATTTTGAATAGAAAATTACCATTCAATAATACAATTATATTAAATTTTTTCACATACTTGTCATTTAAAAACAACAGAAATGCCCACAACACACAAATTACTTACTGAACCCTAAATCTTATTATTACTTTATACTTAATAATTTTATATATGTTATCTTCTAAAATATATATTTTATATAAAAAATTGCCAATAACCAAATTCACAATAAAATTAAGATTAAAATTAATTGTTAAAGATTAAAGGTACATTATTGTAAATCTTGCTCAAAAAATTATACACAGTCCTTAGTATCAAAGACCATTTAATGGGGCTTACTTTGACAATCTTGATATATTTTAAACTTAAAACAAATCAGAAAAATTATTGATTGATTTTAAATTAAAAATTTCTTTGAGGCAGAGTAGAACATAATGGTAGTGGATAATTTTACACTAAAATATCTCATAAAACTAAGTAAAATAAATATTTATATTATAGAATTACTTGTTGTATAATGATAATGACTCGTGGAAAATAACTCACAAGCTGGCGAAAAATAACTACATACAGTACCCAAAAAAAAAGCGGAGTGAGTACCTGAGTTTTCTCTGGCAAATTGATCATTCAGTGAGTTATTTTCCATTCACCATTTTGTAAACGTTGAAAAGTGGGCCAACATTATGGAATTCTGAGTGACATGGTTTCTTTCATTTAAAATATTGCATAGTAATATTTTCAAAATAGAAAATGTAAAATTGATTAAAACCCACTCACCTTAACTTTAACAAACAAGAAACATATACAAAAAGGAAACTAAGCACATTTTTGAATGGATTAATGGCCTCCATCCATCCACAAAGGTATTAAGTCTATAAGCACATTTTTGAATGGATTAATGGCCTCCATCCAACCACAAAGGTATTAAGTCTATAATGAGATGGAGGAGACTGCCTCCAAAGTTGCGCAACCAAGCAAGTAAGCCCACATGGAGTGCAATGATTTTACCTTAGCACAAATCCATGGAGGAGACCATGATTTTACAAGGCACTTTGGTATACATGTGATTCTTCAATTGCACATCCCATCCATGATTCGTGTGGAGTTACTATAATTTGTTTGCTACTCATTTCTTTTTAAAGAGCTCTGCACATTCAAGCATGATTTGGAAATAAATAAGTCAATTCACACATTCAAGCATGATTTGGAAATAAATCAATCAATTTCATTCACAATACTCCATTGATACATTAGTTGAAGATCTTCATTGATGCATTAGTTGAAGATCACAAATTCTCCAATGTAATATGTCTAATCAATTTCCATCTTACATTGCAACACAACTGGATATATAATGTTTTGTAAATTTCAAAACACATCAGGGAAACCAAAATGGGTTTTGTAAATTTCAAAACACATCAGGGAAACCAAAATTTTCTGGTTATGCTAAACTTTTAAACATTAAATAAGACCAAAATTCCCCATCAAATTCCAACCTTCCATACTACATAAATGATAAAATTAGAAATCTCACTAATGTCATTTCATAAACCCTGCAAGTTTTAATTAGTTGAGAAGACGTACTGGAAGCATCAATTTATAAAGAATATGCATTTCTATTTAAAGTAATGGAATCTGGAATGACGATGCAGTAGATAGAAGAGCAAAATGAGTCATTATCGGTTTTGTAAACAAGTAGCCCATCGACAACTTGGGTGGTTCTAGCTGTGGAGGTCGCTCACCGGCTTTTGGGGTCTTCAATATTGTCGTTTCTTCTTAAACTATGAACAGTTACAGGCAGTAAAATAGATTAGATTCATTGTTCATTTCACTTAGACAAGAAGAACGTATTCCGTCTTGATTCTCACAAGGCAATGAAGAAATTGTGGTCTCTTTTATTGGATCTGATAATTGGCAGCTACCACTGAGGGACTGAATGTGACTTCTTTGGATATTTATCACCAACTAAAAGAACTCGATGTTCTTTCTGAAGGCGATCATTATTTTCTCGTTCTCTAATCGATTGATGAGAAGCAGCCTTTCTATATAGCCGGCATAACACCATATCCATGTTTTTCTGTACATGCAAAATTTCATTTCATAAGTATCTCTGTAGTCAGAGAGACCAGGTACTCTCTTCTGTGGTTGTCGTAAATCAATAGTGTAGAATCAATAAAATTATCTATGAGTTTTTAAATACTATTGGTCGGTGGAAATTGGTAATTTTCATTTTTTCATTGTTTTCTTAATTCTTAGGAGATGTGGCAAACATAAAGACAACTGAGAGGAAAACAATGGGAAAGATAGCCTGGGGGTTGAGGAGCTGAAATCTGACAATCTGTATTCGCGAATGATCCAGTCTGTCTTCTCCCGAGAGGGCCTTTTCCTTTGTAAAGCACAAGTGTTTTCTCCAGACCGATGCAATGAAGTAGCTTGTTGCCGACTGCTCATTCTGAACCGTTCGCCTTCCAGTAACCCAACGTCATCAGTCTATTAGTCCATGGGCCAGCCTTCTCATCATTTCTTTGAACGAAGAAGAACAATTGTGTCAACCCAACATGATAATCCCAACCTGCACAAGTACCAATATATTGTTAGAAATAAATTTTACAAGGTAGAGAAGAGGAGTCTGGCTCATAAATACATTACGCGAAGTCAAATCTTATGTTGGGACAACTGATCCAAACATACATTTTTGACATTAATACATGATAGTGAAAATCTTTTAAGACATGAGATGGGCAATTATACAAAATGAGGGTTTTTCTAAACTTGCAGAGGTTGTGGATTGCAACTAAGAGTTGTGCAGTAAATGATTGAATATACATTTTACCAACTATCTATTACGTGCTTTAACTATCTGATGTGTTGTAGAATGGTCAGCGATGTACTTCTGTTCAGAACTTCATTCAACACTTCATTCAACCCTTTCGTCCGCAAACAAAATCGCAACGTACAAAAAGTTGACTCGGCAAGTATGGTGGTTGTGAGTGTGTTTAAGACAATTGTTGAGATTAATATTTCCAACAGTTCCCCTTAGTCACAACTTTCTTCATTGACAATTCCCAAACAAACTCTGAGATAAACAGAATTTTCACGTGTCAATGGCTTTGTGAAAATATGAGCAAATTGTTCCTGTGACTTGAAGTGCTGCAACAGAATTTCACCATTACTAATTAACTCTCTAATAAAATTATATTTAGCATCAATTTTCTTGGTCTTCTTGTGAAAGACATAATTCTTTGACAATGCAATTGCTAAGGTGTTGTCACAGAAAATAGTTGTTATTCCCTCTTAGTTGTGGCAAAGATCCCTCAACATCCTTCTTGTCCAAAATCCCTGACACGCTGCTACTGTTATGGCAACATATTCATCTTCTGCTATTGATAGTGACAACATTGGCTGCTTCTTGGAGGCCCATGAAATGGATCTAAAAACCCAAATGAAAAACATATCCTGACGTTCCGTTTCTGGCATCAACACTTCCTACCCAATCAGTATTAGTGTAACCAAATAGCCTAAAATCACCTGTTTCGGTGTACAAAATACCATATTGTTTTGTCCCATTGACATACCGTAGAATCCTTTTCATTGGTTTCGAATGTGTTTCCTTTCGTGTCTCCATGGACCTCGACCCAAAACTCACTCCATACATTATATCCAGTCTATTGGTGGTCAAAAACATCAAGCTACATATCATCTTTTTGTATAATGTCAGATTGACATTGTTGCAGTCTTCTTTGGTCAACTTCAACCCCATGACAGTTGGAGTTGGTGCGGGCTTACTGTTCTTCATTTTAAATCTCTCCAAAATGTCTGCTACATACTTTGCTTGAGAAATAAAAATTCGATTTTCTATTTGCTTCCCTTCTATGCCTAAAAAATATCTTAACAACCCACATCAGTCATTTCAAACTCACTTTTCATGACTTCTTTGAAATCATCGATGAAGAAATCATCACTGCTTGTAAAAGTCAAATCATCTACATATAAGACAAAAATAAGAACCTTACCATCACTCCCTTTGATGTAGAGAGTAGGTTCATCGTCACATTTGTCAAAACATTGTCCAACAAGTAAGCATCTATCCTGTTATACCATGCACGTGGTGCTTGCTTCAGCCCATAAAGAGCTTTCCTCAACCGATACACTTTGTCTTCTTTGCCTTCTACTTCATAACCAGGTGGTTGTGCAACATCAACTTCTTCTTTCAAAACTCCATTCAAGAACATTATTTTTACGTCGATTTGATACACTTTCCATTTATGTTGCACAGCAATTACCACAACTCTACACATTGTCTCCATCCTCGCGACTGGTGAAAACGTCTCTGCATAATCTCTTCCATGATGCTATTTGTATCCTTTGACAACTAGCCTTTCTTTATGCCTTTCAATCTTCCCGTCGACATTTATCTTGGTCTTATAGATGCACTTCACTCCAGTGACATCTTTTCCATGCAGAAGGTTCAATAACTCCCATGTGTCATTCTTTTCTATTGCTTTTATTTCTTACTCCATTGCTGCAACCCATTTTTCTTCTTTGACTGCATCTTCAAAATGGATTGGGTCATCTACATGACAAACCAATGCAAATAAGGAATTTAGGCTAGCGCTACTATCAACTTCATCTTGCTCATAAATTTCATTTAAATATCTGAATTTTGGTCTTCATGTGCTTGCTGAAGATGGGCTTGAAATATCACTTGGTGTTGCACTTTGCGACATGCTTGGAGAAGCACTTTCTTGACTACGTGACGCTATCATATTATTTGTTGATGATGTTAATTGATCCCTCTTTGTTGAACTTGAATAGGAGTTGAGGGAGTCATTGTTGAGGAATTGCTTGTTCTTGTCAATTCCTCTTTGTCCTCATGTGGTATACATGCGTTGACATTCACTGTCTTCTCTAAACTTCCATCGCATGCTTCCTCTTCTATGAACTGCATATCTCTGTTGATTATGACCTTTTTGGTTGATGGATTGTAGAGCTTGTATGCCTTAGACAAATCATTATATCCAACAAATATTCATTTCTCCCCCTTGTTGTCCAACTTCTTCGTCAAATCATTTTAGGACATGTGCATATGCCACACATCCAAAGACTCTCATGTGAGTGACACTATGCTTTCTTCCACTCCATGCCTCTTCAGAAACTACATTCCCAACACTTTTGGTTGGACATCTATTCAAGATATATGCTGCACAAGCGACAACTTCAGCCCAATAATCATTTCGTAATTTTTTTTTCTTTCAACATACTCCTTTCCATTTCCATAATGGTCCTATTATTTCTTTCCACCACACCATTTTTTTGAGGTGTATACCTTGTTGTAAATTTCTTGTGAATTCCATGCTCCCTACAAAGCGAAGGAAATAATTTTAGATGTATTTTCCACCTCTCTCAGTCCTAAGGACTGTGATGTAGTGTTCACTTTGTTTCTCAACAAGAGTTTTGTATTGGCAAAAGCGCTCAAACACTTCACTTTTCTGTCTTAGGAGATTGACCCATGTATTCCCTGTGTAGTCATCCATGAAGGTCAATAAATAATGGCTGCTACTAATTGGTGGTGTCTGCATTGGTAAATCTGAGTGGACAATTTCCAAGGGTGCCTTTCCCCTTACTAACTTTCCTGCTGGAAATGTCTCACTATGTCGTTTGTCCAAGATGCATCCTTCACGTAGGTTGTTTGGTTTTTCTATGAGTGGCAACCCCTTCAACATGCGTAACAAATTCAAACATCCAAAGTTGAGATGTCCAAATATCAAGTGCCATAACTAATTTTCATGTTTGACCTCTGCTTGATAGTTTACTTGTGTGATAACTGCATCTTTACTTTTATCCTCTTGTGACTTCATTGATAGTTGTGTTTGTGCAGCTTCTTCCTTCAAATCTAATCTTATCTTTAGGGGAAACATTCTATTTTTTGTCATTTGAACCTTTGCAATCAACTGTGTGCTTGGAGGCCTATCCAAAATTGTTCACTCATCGTTTTTGAAAAAGACATTGTAGCCCTTTTGCATGAGTTGTCCAATGCTTATGAGGTTATGTTTCAAACCAGGGACAAAGTAAACATTTGATATGTACTTTTTATCCCCCTTCTTTGTTAGGATATTGAATCTTCATTTCCCCATGATAGAGACTTTGTTATTAGTCCCTAATGTCACTTTAGATTTCACACTTTCATCTAGATTGGAAAGCATTTCTATGTTCCCTGACATGTGGTTGCTACACCCTGAATCTAAATACCATATATCATTTTCTTTTTGTTGTGCTACATTACAAGCTAACAACATGCTATCATGGTTCTGATTTTCTTTTGTGAAATTTACCCTTGGTTTGTTACTAATCTCATATTTCTTTTTGCTACCTTCATTTGCATAACGACCATACTTCTTACAATAACGACATTGGACTTGAGATTTATCATACCTCTAACCTTGTGCTTCATTTTGGCTTGGGCCTTGACATGGATTTTGATTTTTCCCTTTTCCACTTGATCTTGAATCACTACTTCTTCCACCTATATGTGGGCTTCTTCCTCTTCCTCTATATGATCTTCCTCTACCTCGACATTGACCAAATGAAACTTGTGTCTTGAAGGCATGCTCCAATGAGGAGCTTGTTTCTCTATCGAGTCTATGTTCATGAGAAATCAGTGATGCATGAAGCTTGTCCACTAAGAACTGTGAGATATCCTTTGTCTCTTCTATGGACACAACAATGGCATTAAACCTTGCTAGCAGACTTCTCAAAACTTTCTCAACTATTCTCTTTTCCTCAAGTGTCTCACTATGAGACCTGATTTGAGTAACCAGTCCAATTGCATGTGTAAAAAACGAGGCTACAGTCTTAGACTCTTTCATACAAAGCTTCTCAAAGTCTCTCCTTAACATTTGTAGCTTTGTTTTCTTCACTTTTGCCATGCCTTGGTAGGCTATCTGGACGGTGTCCCATGCTTGCTTGGAATTTGTTGTTGATGCAACCCTTGGGAAAATACTTTCATGAACTGCTTCAAAAATGTAGAAGAGGGATTTTTCATCCTTCTTCTTGTTGTACCTCAACAAATCCCTTTCTGCTTGAGTCAAGCCATTATATGTTGTTGCATCTGCTAGTTCTTGAAAACCATTCTCGACCAAATCCCAAATGTCTTGAGAAGAAAAAAGGGCCTTCATTCTAATAGTCCAATAATCATGATTTTTTCCATTAAACTGAGGTATCTGAGGATTAGTCAAGCTTGTGCTTGATGTTGTTATTTCTGAGTCTAAAAAAAGCTTTCTACCTGCAGGTAAATACACTTCAAATAATGTGCCCTCAAAAAACTTTTTAAATAGTAAAAACATTGTTTTTACACTAACAAAGTTTAACCCGCTTTGATACCATGTTAGAAATAAATTTTATATTGTAATTACACAGAGGCTTAATTGACACACAAATTAAACCCACAACAAAACACAATAAAACCATAAATGGTTGTGGTAAATCTACTCATGAATGTTTAAGGCCACATTGCAACAAACCAAACTTTCGATTATATTATAAAGCATATGTAAATGCATTCGCATGGCAAATTGGAGGTTGTTGTTCCAAGGAGAAACACAAAAACTTATTGCCTTTAGTGGTTTGTGGAGTAACACACAATTGGAGGTTGCTGCTCCAAGTACAAATACAAAAACTTATTGCTTTCAGTGGTCTTCTGAATAACATACAATAAAACACAGTTTATTTTCACGGGCCCACCAAAAATTTCTTCCACTATACATTTTTGACATTAATACATGGCAGAGCAAATCTTTATGACATTGGAAGCACAATTATACAAAATAAGGTCTTTCCGAACTTGCTAGCTCTAAGACTTACACTCTCCTTCTCACCTACAAATGACTTTTACATTGATATTTATCCGACCATACATTTTGACATTAATACATGATATAGCAAATCTTTAAGACAGGGTATGCACAATTATACAAAATAATGTTTTCTGCAATTAAGAATTGCACAATAAGTGTTTGAATATACATTTTACCAAGTATGTATTCAGTGTTTTAACTGTCTGATGTGTTGGGGAATAGTCAACATTGTACTCCCGCTAAAAACTTTAGTCCTTCAGTCTACAAACAAAATAAAAATTGAGTAAACAAATATGGTGGTTGTGAGTATGTTTGAAGCGATAGTTGAGATGAATATTTCCAACATATATGACAAGTACCGATATATCAATTAAATTGTGAGAAAGCCTTTCAAAATTCAAAACACGGAATAACCAAAAAGTTGATCCGATACCAGTCCAACGTAGGTATGATCTTATCAAAGCTCAGGGTCTAGCGGCGTTGCACCCTTTCCTTCAAATAGAAGTGCAGCAGAGTCATCCGATCTCTTTTGAAAGAATCTTTTAGATAAGCGACTGACCATGATCTCCATATCCTTAAATATATAGAGGAAAATTTTCATCATTGGAAGTTCCCTGGTCTCCAGGTGAAAAAATACTTCAACGAATTGCTGACGAAGCCAGATTAATTATTTAGGGCAAAATGGGAAGACAACATCATGATGGTCTACACGTTAAGGTCTATGCGGACGGCCCATGAAACGAGGCTTTTGAATTTTTCCTCCATGGCTCTTATCGTATGGCTTAGTGTAAAGCCTATGAGAATGGCTTCGAATCAAACCTACGCTATATTTGGCAAGCTTCCGCATCTATCTTGCGAATTTCTATACCTACACTGTATGTGAGTTAGTTTTCACTGGTCTGCCGTCCTATTTTTCTAGCGTCAGACTACACTACAGCTCCAAATTTAAAGCTACACTGCAGCCGAATTATATTTCTCTTTTCTTCCAGCTCGCTTCCCCCGCGTAGTGGCAGTCCTGGCAGGGCAGTTTCATTTTTGTACCATGGACATTTACAAGTCGCATTTTTCGCGTCTTGGTAATACATGTCTTGGTTCGTTTTTAATATCCTGGAAATTTCGATGCAAAGGATATGATACTCATATTCATTTATACAAAGCGCAGCTGGAAATTTGGATGAGGTTTCACGATATCTTTCGACTCCAAGGAAAGGTAAATTATAATAATGCCAAAGTTTATATTCATTAGATAATAGCGCTAATAGCTTAATTTTTAAATCGGAATTTTCGTGCGGAGGGATGGAAACTTCAAATATTCATCAATTATCACCAGACTGATGTGACTGGAATGGTCAGGATTGTGCAGAAAGAAGAATCGCGGTACAAAGCTATCTATTTCCGATTTTCCCGCCCCTTATATCTAGATGTGAAGAAGGTACTTTCACTCTGTTACACTGGAATCATTTTCGAGAGGTGGGAAATCAGTTTTAATGGTTTGAACTTGTTTTAAGGAGTTTTTGGGATTTTTATAATATTAATAATCTCTTGGGTTTATTAGGTCTTTGAGTTTATAACATTTCTCTTTTAACTATACTAGTTTAACTATGTTGGACTAGTATGGTTCACTATATTTGACCATTAATATTAATTGCTAATATCAACAAGTGATTATGTTTGACTTAACATGAAGAGGGTTGTTTGTCAAACATAGTCAAATATAGTCAACATAGTCAACTACATATTTTAATGTGGTAAAATAATTTTATAATGTTAGATTGTGACGTTGGATAAATCGCTATGAAATGTAACATCATGACAATGTTTTTCACATTGCGAGGTTGGGTGGTTTTTTGTACCATTCTGACATAGCATGCTTGCCTATTAATATTAATCGATAAGATTAATAGGAGATTATGTTTAAATGAAATTGAAGACTATTTATTTTGTAACATAGTCAAACATAGTTGAACATAAGGAACCATATTCAACTATTGGTGGTTATGGTTGACCATGGTTAATCATGGTTGATATTATTTCACAATAGTTAGTCATAGTTTACCATATCCAACCATGGTTTATGATATTCAATCATCATAGAAGGTGGAATGATTTAGGTTACCTTTCTTTGACCAAACATGACCATGGTTGATTATGGTTTATCATGGTTCACCATAGAGACCCTGATCATGGTAGACCATGATTGATCATGGCTGAACATGGTTAACCATAGTTGATACTAGTTGACAATGGTTGCTCATGGTTGACCATGGAGACTTTGAACATTGTTGACCATATTTAACCATGGTTGACCATATAAACATTGATTGACCATTATGACATTTCTCGGTGATGGTTAACCATGGCTGATGATGGTTGAAATTGGTTGAGCATGGTTGGCTATATCTAACCATTATTGAATATGGTCAACCATGGTTCATCACAACTCACCATGGTCGACCATATTCAACAATGGTTTATCATGGTTGACCATGGTTCATCATGGTTGAGCATGGTTCATCATGGTTAACTAAATTCAGCCCAAGAAATATTGATCATCATTCATCTTGGTATACAAAATTCAACCAAGATTGATCATGGTTGACTGCGTTGACCATGGTTTCTCATGGTTGACCATTGAGACATTGAACATTGTTAACCATATTCAACCATGGTTGACTATGGTTGACCATGATTGACCATAGAGACACTGATTGACCATTATAACCTTGATCGGTAATGGTTAACGATAGAGATATTGGTTGACCATTATAACCTTGATTGATGATGGTTGATAATGGTTGATCATGGTTGACATTGGTTGACCATGGTTGACTATATCTAACCATTATTGAATATGGTCAACTATGTTTCATCATAGTTGACCATGGTTAATCATATTCAACGACGGTTGATCATGGCTAACTAAATTCATCCCAAGAGACTTTGTTCATTTTTCACCATGGTTTGAAAAATTCAACGAAGATTGAACATGGTTGACTGTTGTTGACCCTAGTTGACCATGGTTGATCGTGGTTGACTGTGGTTGATCATGTATGACTATGGTTAGTTGTGGTTGATCATGGTTGAGCATTCTTGACCATGGATATATTAAGCATGGTTGATCATCGTTGACTATAAAGACATTTATTGACCATTATGACCATAGTTGATGATGCTTTACCATGGTTGACTATAGTTTTGAACATGGTTGACCATGCTTGACTTTGGTTGACGTTGACTAAGCATGTTTGACGATCGTTGACCATGGTTGACTATGGTTGACCTTGGTTTACCATATTTAACCATGATTCATCATAGTTAACCATGGTTGATTATGTTTGAATGAAGTTGAAGACTGTTGATTTTTAGACATAATCAAACATAATGAACTACATTATAAAATGTGGATGACCACATTTTGTAACGTCACATTGCTACGTTGGATGAATTGTATTATAATGTAAAATTGTGAAAATGGTTGTGACATTGCAAGAATGGTTGTAACATTGCGATGTTGGTAATATTTGTGTACGATTGTGATGTCATATTATTATTATTATTAGTCAACATTATTAATATTAACATTGTTATTATTAAATATTTTTAAATCTTGTTTGTGACTAGCTAAGGATGACCAAATTTGACTAAGGTCAATAATTCTTGACTTTGTTCAACCATGCTTGACTACAATTGAATATAGTTGAGTTATATTGATGGAAAATGACTTTGAGTGAACAAGGTTAACTATTATCAAATATGATAAATATGCGAATTTGTTTGGATATGTTTGACTATAAGTTGAGCAATGAGTTTTAAAACATATTACTATTAATATTATTAAACATTGACTATAGGTGAGCATTGACTTAGTCATGGTTGAACATGGATTGAATAATAAGTGTTTCAATATTCTTAAATACAATTGACTATAGTTGTCCATGTTTAAACATCGACGACTATGTATTGAATATGAATGACCGTGATTAATTATTTTATTACTACAGTTGACAATCTTTTCACATATCTAGCCACGATTGACCATACTTTTCTATCATAGATTATGGTTTCTAATTTGACAATGGTTGAAGACATTCAATCATAGACATTTGTTGATCATGTTCAGTCATTCTAACTTTTGTTGACCCTAGTCGGCCATTTGGAATGGCTAGAGCAAGGATTTTTCTATGTAGAGATGGATGATGATGGTTCGCCAAGGTTGATCATGGGGTACTATGGCTGACCAAAGGTAACAATGGTTGATTATGTCTAACTAAGGTTGTATATCATTGAGCATGGGTGACAATGAGTGCCTATGATTAACCATGTTGGAAATGTTTGACCATGTACAATCGTGGTTGAGTTTGGTTTAGCGTGTTTTGTTAGAATAATTATAATGAAAATCTCTTTTCTTTTTTCTTATTAATATTAATCTATATTATATATATTAATTTTATATTAATATCAATCATACTATCAATAATATTATTAATTATATTGTTAGAGTGGATAAAACTTTAGGAATTTAATTTTTGTTAATAAATTTGTTATTGATAATTATAAATGAAAAATTATTAGTATAATTTACAAATACTAATATTAATACTTTTTTTATTAACATTATATTAACAATGTTAATATTAGTAGTACCATTAATATTATTAATAAAATATTGTTAATAATTTAAAATTTTTTTAATGATGAATAATGTTACTAATATTATTTTTCTAAACATTATTAACATTGTATTAATGATGTTATTAATAATAATATTATTAACTATGTGAATAATAATATTATTTTTAATAATATAAAATAAATTAATTTATAATAAACTATTTATAAATTTATTGTAAACTTATTTATAATGATATTTAGTTTAACTTATTTATAATCATATTTATTAAAACTAAAGTCAAAAATTATAAAAACAAACCATAGTAAGAGCGTAAAAACTTAAATTTATAAGAAAAATAAATTACCAATATTATATAAAACTTAAATTTATAAAACCATAAAATATAAACCTAAAATTATGGAAACATAAAATTATAAAACCCTGAAACCTAGGGCAGTGAAATTTGGTGATCAAATTTGTCAACGTAATATATATATAAAATATGCTATGGGACCGCAGCTACTTGTCTAATCTTTCAATTCTCGAATAGAAAACTTGCCAAGTTGCTCTCTGACCGAAACATGAAACACAAATATGGCATGGTTTGATGTTCAGTAAAATTGCGTACTAAAGTTACAAAGTTGTTCTCTGACGGAACCTTGAAAGCACAAATATGGCATGGGCCAATGTTCAATAAAAATTGCTTACTAAAGCTACAATTTTTTAAACTAAAATATAATTAAGCGGTTAGTTCCAACTTTGAATGCAGATTTAATGGTCTGCGATAGTCTTTTCAAATGTGATATTTGAATGCAGATTTAATGGTCTGCGATAGTCTTTTGAAATGTGATATTTAATTTATTGGAAGGAAATTTAAATTTATTGAAAGTCATTTTAGTATTTATATTTAAAATTAAAATTATTTAATGTAATAAAACACTATCATTATAAAATAGATTAAGTTAATGTTTTAAACATTATCATTATTTAATTAATATTATTTAACGTTTCGTAATTGAGATGAACCTATCAATAAAACATTATCATATAAAATAGATTAAATTAACGTTGGAAACATTATCATTATTTAATTCTTTCTAATGGAGACCAATTAACAAATGTAATGTTCTCAAACAAAACGTTACAAAATTTAATTTGATACTATATATAATCAATAATTATATTGAATGGTGAGAGGTAAGATCCACAAAACAACTGTCAACGCACTCATTTTACATTATATATTCAGATATTTTACGAAAAGCGATATTTAATTTATTAAAAGAGCATTTGAATTTTAACTTGTGTTTTACATTGGCATAAGTTTGTTTTATTCAAAACATTGTTTTAATTTTGTTTTATTGAAATATTGTTTTAATGTTGTGTTGCACATTTGCATTTGCATTAGTTTATTGTTTAATTGTTTTCATATTATGTTTAATTTATTTTATTTTAATTTTTATTGTATATTTTTATATGTTTATTTTAAAAGATATTTATATATTTTTATTTATTTAAATTTATTCAATATATATGAAAATTTGTAATACAAATTTACAAGATTTTGTAAAACCAAAAGTGGTGAGACTTGAGATTAGCAAGTCCAATTACAATATAAAATATATTTTAATTAAATTATATTAGTTACTTTCTCATATGTGCAACAACAACACTATTTCTAGCACAACTATCAACTCACTAATTTTTCGCTACATATATTTATTTTTCATATAAATCTACAAAATTTTATAAAAACAAAAATAATAAGACCCAAGGTTAAAAATTCCAATTAAAATATAAAATCTCAACTAAATTATATATATTAGCTACTTTCTCATAATCTCAACTAGATTATATTAGCTACGTTCTCATGTTTAGAACAACACAAAACTGTCTCAGTGCGATCTCTAGTACTACTACCAAGTCACTAATTTTTGACTACATATACTTATTTTTCCCTTGCATATAAAATTGTTAATGCACTCATTCTACACAAGTATATTTATATTTATGTTATTGAATTTTTACTTAGCCAACTCATTTATAATGTTTTAAAAAGTGATATTTAATTTATTAAAATTATATTTAAATATCTATGGTTGAATTTAAAATTATTGAAAAAATTAATATAAAAATCAAGATTAGATAAACTTAGAACCTTGATAACCTCTCTATTAAACATAAGTGATTCTTTCTACATAAATGTGATATATCAAATGAAAATTTCAATATTTTTAATTGTGAATTTCTAATATAAAAAATAAATCAAATTGAACTTAATTTATCGATGTAATAAACATAATTTAAGTTGCTTTGAGTTCCTTTTGTCATGAAAATATGAATAAACATGAGTGATTCTTTCTATGTAAATGTGATATATCACATGAAAATTTCAATAATTTTAATTGTGAATTTCTAATATAAAAAATGAAATAAAATCGAACTTAATTTATCCGGGTAATAAACATAATAATTTAAGCTGCTTTGAGTTCCTTTTGTTATGAGAATATGAATAGACAGCCGTTTCAAGGAAGCCCAAACCCTTACCATTTTTCGTACAATTTTCCATTTACCCATTTACTAATTAATCCGCTATAGCTAATATCCAGTATAGGTAATATCCACAAATTAATCCACGATAGCTAACATCCATGTGCGCATACGTTTCAGAATGGAATGAATAGGGAACAGCGCACTTAATTGTATTAAACTTTGGCAAATGATTCAATCTGAATCATTATGTTTTAATATATGTTTTATAAGTTTTTGTTTTTTAAATTTATTTTTTATTAATTAATTATGATACATGCTTATTAATATTAAAATTTTGGTTATATTTTATAAAAAAAAATAATTTAAGTATAATAGAAACATGTGATTTAGATAGAAAATGAAATTTTTTATGTGAATTTTAATAATTGATGGAATGGTAACTACAAAAATATTTATCTTAGCATCTTTCAATTTACAATGTAAAATAAAAAAGATTGATTAACCAAAAATTAATGAGCCTAAATCCAATAAAAGTGCCTATGACCATAATTAATGGCCGAAACACGTCGGGCGCGATCAACTTTCTTTTTTTGATAAAGCAAGAGTCGTACCTTCTATTTCTTTAAATCGGAAAATAAATTACATAAAATACAACAGTCCATGAGGAACTGTGGACCAAGGAAAAACTATCCTCTTACTGCCAAGGGCAGCAAGCTAAAGGCAAAAAACCCCAAACCCTACAAAAAAAACCTCAATACTTTCAAAAGACAGAAAATGCTGAAGCCATACGATCTTCCCACAGAAATCCTACAGACGAGATTCAATTCGGGCCAGCAATAAGCACATGCTTTAAATTTAGATTCGTACCCAAAGAGGAAAACAGGTACCAATCTAAAAGGATTACGGGTCCGAATGGGGGAATAACCCATGAACCTGTAGAACATGCGAAAATCATCGATTCCCGCCATGAAATGAAACAAGCACGGAATATATTCCTCATCTAGACTTGCATCCTTAATCTCAACCGTTAAATCTCCTCGCCTGATCCAACAACAGTGGAAGATTTCGCAATACTTAGAAGCACGTCGCTTAACCACCTTGACCCACCAACATGCTTGTTCGTTCCTGACTGTAGATCCAACTTTCTTAATCCGACGGCTGAAGATCATATCGCACGGGTCTAAAGCACCGAGCATTAGTGCATCATGAGGGTAGTAATCAGTCCCTTCCCTTGGCCACGTGTAGCATGGTGAGTGGAATCGCTCCCATTTGGAAAAAATCGCTTCCAGCCTAAAAGGCCTACGATAAACCATATACCCCACCGAGACCGGTATTGCGTCCATAGAAGGAAATCAGGGGGTATTAAGACCGCTGAGAAAGCCCGAATTTCGGCCCCTCACACCATCCCCTCTACACCTGTACATGGACCAATTTGTAAGATGATACTCCAACCATCCGGCCGACCATTTGATGAACAAAGTCTTCCTAGCAGCTTCCACCTGGAGCCTCTGTGGTTATACTTACCAGGGTTGCGAAGTCTGACAGTGGCTTGCACCCCACAAAAGACCAGACTGAGAAAAAACAACAATTCATAATGAATCCAAGTCATCTAGACCCCACCTCCATGGCTTTATGTCGAAACACCATCCTGTCTTCATCTGCCTAGTCGTGACAATGCGCCTTTAATCTATTATGAGGCATCTCTTGCCAACCCATCGTGACCATGGTTTCGGTACAGATCACTCCTTGATTGGCCAGAATATTCGCCAATTTATTAGCCATTCTTCGCACATGGTTAAAACTTACTGTACGAAGGCCCTAGAGGTGACGTTAAACCTGCTGGAAGACTTGGATCAGCCTTCAGTGTTTTGAGACTTGTTCCGGTGCCGTACTACAGCTAATTCTTTTGACCGAGTTAATGATTAACTTAAAATCAGCTTCGATAATCACATTTTGGTAGTTATCCTGCTCCAGGAAATCTAAACATTTCTCCAGAGCCACTAATTCTGCCATATTGTTAGTGGCTCTTCCTAAATGGCAATGGAAGATGAAAATAATACTTCTGTTTTCATCCCTTAATGCCCCTCCAAAGCCAACAATACCTGGGTTGCCTTTTGAAGGCCCATCAATGTTGTATTTCAAAAAACCCTGAAGGGGGTGGATGTCAGAAATCCTGCTCTATATCCATTTTCATTAACTTCCTATCTAGGCCCTGAAGAATAAGCCCCTGCATACCTAGCTAACAGAGAATCTGCATTTCAGCTTCTGAAGGTGGGTTCTTAGGGGGATTTTGCGCTGTAGTGCTAACCATCTCCTTAAGTTGTTCTAAGATCTGCTCAAAAAGGCGTTGGTAGGGACTCTTTTCATTTTTGAAGATTCTATTGTTCCTTTCTTTCCAGACATTCCATATAATGAAGCTTGGGGTAAGAGCCCAAGCTGAGCCAAGAAATTCATAATCAGAAAAGTTTTGTCTCCAATTGTTTAGGGTGTTGATAATACTACCTTTGTCCCTGTTGGTCTATTGGAAAATGGTGGCAAAAGTATCCCACAACCTGCAAGTGAAAATTCAATTATTGAGAAGGTGCTCCATTGTTTCCTCTTGGGCTTCACAAAACTGGCATCTGGAAGGCCCCAGAACACCCCTCTTTTGAATGTTATCCCAAGTCAAAATTTTCTTATGATGAAGTAGCCACATGAAGAGTTTAATCTTCATCCAACCTTAATGTCTCCATAGTTTTTTCCAAATCCTATCCGGAACATGAGAATCCATCTCAACGAGTATGCGTTTTGCTTCCTTAAGATTAAAGGTACCCTCATTATTGTTGCCCCATCTAAGTTGGTCATGCCCCCCTCTCACTAAAATCTTCCTTTGTTCCAATATTTTCATAAGTGCCTCTGCTTTTGCTTTCAAGGGATTGTCATCCTTGTAATCAATGTTCCTCTAGGTTCTCCATTTTCGTGCACTGTTGGTTTGGTCCCAGAAATATTTTACCTTAGATAACCCTTTGGTGCCGGTCTCTTTCTTGAGGTCCAAAAAGTCCTCTTTTAACAATATAGGTTCTTCTTGCCATTTATCCTCCCAAAATAAAGCTAGACCTCCCTCTCTGATTTCCTAGAAGCTATTTTTTTGTACTAAGCCTCTGTTCTCCCAGGCCTTATTCTAGATGTGTGAACCCTTTATACTTCCAGACATCCTTATGTGCTCATTATTTTGCCAAGTGCTAGCATATTTTTCTTTCCAGATTCTAGCCTACTGAGCCTTTGGGACTTTTACCCAACACCACCATAATTTTGCCCCTAAAATCCTGCTTAGAATCTTCAGATCATCCAATCCAGGACCCTCATGGTTTTTAAGTTTGAATATTTTTTCCCAGAATACCAAGGCCCATTTCTTTCTTTCCTCGCCCTTACCCCAAAGAAAGTATCTTTGGATGGTTCTGAATTGTTGCAACACTCGTTTTGGCACTGGGAGTGTTGATAGCATGAAAACTGGGATTGATTGAAAAACAACCTTTGTAAGCACCAACCTACCAGCCATGTTTAAAGATCTAATAGTCCATTTTCTGATTTTATCCTGCATCTTCTTAATCACCGACTCCCAAATGCTCTTGTGCAAAGGTTTAGCAGTTAGAGGAACTCCCAAATATTTAGAAGGGAGGACATCCTTTTGAAAGCCCAGAATTCTAGAGATATTCTTCTGAATAGCAATATTGGTATTAAAGAAAAAAATCTTAGATTTGGAGAGATTAACTTCCATACCTGTAGCCATGGCAAAGTCACTCAGGATTTTTTTATACGCAAGAGCTTCTTTGACTGTGGGGATTCCCTGCAGCATGGTATCATCAACAAATTGTTGATGAGTCAAGGCCTGTCCATTCTCAGAAAGTTGGAGACCCTCAATCTTACCAGCTTTTTTTCCATACTTGATAGACCGACCAAGTTCTTCCATCATGAGGATGAAGAGAAAGGGAGAGAGCGGGTCTCTCTGCCTCAGGCCTCTTGAAGGAATAAAAATTTCGGAGGAAGAACCATTAACCAATATTGAAAAGCTGGAAGAAGTTACCAGGGCCATGACCCATCTAACCCAGTTATGATCAAACCCAAAAGCAATAAAAACTTTCTTGATATAGGTCCAATTCAAATTATCATAAGCTTTGGCTAGGTCCAATTGCATGATCATTTCAGCCTTCCCATTGCTAGTCAATGAGTGCACCACCTCATGCACTTAAATGATGTTATTGAGAATTTGTCTACCTTCCACATAACCAGATTGTTCCACAGAAACTAGTGTAGGAAGAAGAGGTTTGAGTCTATTGGCCACAACCTTGGATATTATCTTGTATACCACATTGCACAAAGCTATGGGTCTAAACCTATCTGGAGTTTGAGCATTGTCCTATTTAGGGATCAGGGAGATGAAGGAGGTATTGAGCACCTTCAAAATAGTTCCATTCATCCTGGAATCTTCCACTACATTCAGAATACCCTGTTTAACAATATTCCAACGAGCTTTAAAGAAATCAACATTGAAACCATCAGGGTTTGGTGCTTTAACATTATGCATTTCTTTGAGGACCTCACTAACCTCCTCTTCAGTCACTAGCCTATTAAGGTTGAAATTATCCTCTCTAGACACCAGCCTAGGTATATGTCTTGTTAACTCCTTGATGGAATGCTCTTTGTCTAAAATGGTTTCCTTTGTTATACCTCGAAAGCGCTGAACTATCACACTTCCATTTCTTCATGGGAATTAAGAAGATTACCTCCCTCGTCCTTGATCAAAGAGATCCTATTATGTGCTTTGTTCGCCATGGTGGATCTATGGAAAAATCTATTGTTACACTCTCCTTCTTTTAGCCATTGAACTTTAGATTTTTGTCTCCAGAATATTTCCTCTTGTTTACATAAATTATCCTAGTCTTGGTGATGTTTGGTGACTAGATCACTTCTGACTTTATCAATTCCATCCGTGATAAGGGCTTGGTTGAGTTCCTACGTTTTATCTTGAATAGATTTTTTTAGCTTCAAAAATATTGCCAAATTCACTCTTGTTCCATTCTTTGAGCCTGAGCTTGATGTGATTTAGTCTTTTGTGTAGAAGGAACATTATTGTACCCTGAACATGCAAATCTTCTGACCACTAATTTGCAATGTTGTAGATGAAATCTGGGTGGGTGAGCCAAATATTCTCAAATCTAAAAGGCCTATTCATGGGGGTACCAATGCCCTAAACCTCCAGTTGAACCGGCCAGTGATTTGAGCCTCCAAAGGGGAGAACTCTCGCTATCATTTCCTTTTCAATGAGCATAAGGTCCTATGAGATTAAGAATCTATCTAACTTTGAGGGTACTTGAGACTCTCCTCCTCTTTTATTGTTCCAAGTAAAGAGACCGTTACTCGTATCAGCGTCAACTAGCTTCATATTATCTATAAAAGTTTGAAATGCTAAAGAGTCCTTGCTTAGAGTTTTAGTTCCCCCTTTTTTCTCTGAAAGTGATTTGATCATGTTGAAGTCCCCCCCATGATCCATGGTATTCCTGCATGTCTGTCTCTGAGATCCACAAGAGAATATAGAAACCTGAGTTTATCATCCATTCTTTGAGGGCCATAAATATTCGTGACCAGATAGGTCTCCCTATCTTCCACAGGTTGAATAACCACTGATATATAGTTCCTAGATGCCTCAGCATCTATTATGCCAATCTTGTGGGAGTATGCCTCCTGCTATATTTTCTGCTTTAACTTCTAGAAACTCAAATCAATTGAGACATTTGTTATGTATTTCTTTTATTTCTTGAATGGAACATTTAGCTTCATGGATGAAGATCATATCCGGAGCTGCTTGTTTCATTCTATTACTAAGTAATCTTTGTTTTCTTTTACTACCTAGACCCCTAATATTCCAAGATGTGAACTTCATTATTAAAGATTTGTAAAGGAGTAGCTGGTTAGGTCTTTCATCTTACCTGAATCTATCATTAGCTTTCCAAATTCCATCAATAGCTCGTTTTGTTTTTTCTTGCCTCTTTTCTTTCCTGCGTTTCTAGGTGCTAATCCTGGTGTAGTTTTAATAGTTTTCACACCTTCGTTACCCAACCTTTCATTGTTTCTTTGCCTTTCGAGCCCTTTAGCTTGATTTCTCCATATGAACAGCTGTTGTACTCTATTGAACTCTTCTTGAGGTAACGAATCTACCCCTCCCATGGTTCCCTGTTTCAAGAACCCTTCCAGATCTAGGTGTTCTCTATCAAGAATCTCCTGTAGTTCGTGGTCCTCCATTTCCATCTCACTCTAGGTCATTTCTTGGTCCATCTCCAGTTCTACATCACTCATCATAGTCTCTTTCTGTTTGTTAATATCCTGTGTTTGTTCATATTTTTCTTCTTTCTCCTTCTCCACTGGACTTCCTCCCATTACCTGATCTACTTTTGTTATCTCTTCTTCTTCTTCGAGTATTTGGAACCTATTCTGACTGGCCTGTTTCCCTTCTGTTTGATGTTTCTTTGTCTCTCTTTTGCCCCCTTTCCTTTATGTACTACTTTGTGAAAGCTTTTAGTATCTTTCATTGTGTTAACTTTGCTCTTGTTCTCTATTTTACTGAGAGGGCAGTGTCTGAATAGGTGTCTATGCTCATGGCATCTGCGGAATTTGGATGGAATATATTCATAATCTACGTTTGCACCCATTCTTCATCAAACACTTCCAAGATTCCCTCATTCGGTAGAGCTCCAGAAAGATCCATCTCCACACATATTCTTGCAAAGGAAGTGTATTTTCCCCTTCTAGTGGTCTCATAAGTTTTGACAAAACGCCCTAATTTATTTCTTATTGCAGATAACGATTCCGTTTTCCATTAATCAAGAGGTAGAGAGTAGAGTCTTACCCAGACCGGGACCGAAGTAAAAGTCTCACAGTCCGGGACAAAATTCATAATCCATGGCCGCATATAAAGGTCTGCTGCTGCATAGTAATAGTGCCCTCCTTCAAACACTTTGTCTTTATCTTCAATATTTATAAAGACTATAGTGAAGAATCCCTTTGACCCAAGATGTAGGTCTATGCTTCTTTTTGGTTTCTAATGGTATTTAATCCATGTCTGTAAAGTTTTTTCAGTGGGCCATAATTCCATGAATTTACAAATGATTGCATATGTCTGCATGTGGTTCTTGTGTGCCTGCAGAGTAGGATCATTTAAAACTACTCTGGGTGTGATCTTAGCTTTGGGTTTACATGGTCCCTTTTGTGCTTTGTCTCTTGTTCCGTTTTCCATGTCTTCTTCTTCATTTCCTTTTGTGCTATTATTCTCCATTGATTTGGTACAATTTTGCTCCTCTTCAATGTTCTTTTTTCCTTCTTCTGAATGACCTCTGTCATTTTCTATTGGTTTCTTACCTCTGCTAGCCACAACCTGCTTGTAAAAGGGAGTGGAGGTCTCTCATTTGCGCCCTTTCATGGAGAACAACACCTGCAGAAGTCTGGAAACCCTAGTTGTTCGCCCGCGTCACTCGCATAAAACGCTAATTGAGACCAGTTATGAAAGGGTTCATTGGCATTAAAATATGACCATAGGATCTATTAGAAAAACACCCCAAGAGTCAGGCGCGGTCAACTTTCATGTAAACCAACTCTTCTCTTTCCCTTCAACCGCATTTTCTTACGAAGCCTTTCCTTCGCCATCTTTCCTCCGATGATGTCCTCCACACACAGGGATACTTCTACAACTACGTGGGTCAACCGTTTTTCATGAGGCCCGCTCTCCATGTGGTTTTGTCATTGTCATGTCGGTTTCTTATCCCATAACGTGGTTTAACATGACTCCAATACGGCCTATTACTATTTGGGCGCCTCTATAATAAATAAACTTAACAAAGAAAATAATGTCAAGAATGAGAATAACGGACAACACACAATTTATATGGTAAAATCGTGACATGGAGGGTTCCATGGAGAAAGGTAATGTATTTCATTACCAGATATTGAACCATTATAATCATGCTTCAACTCACTCCACTCATCTCTGAGCTTTATTTGTTCCACTCTTTCATAATCAACATCGTTAGACTAACCGGAAAATATTCACCGAGCCAAATATTAGTTCTTACATTTTGTTTAATTGAATTTGTATCCTATTTTCACAATTAAAAAACATCTTAGTGAGAATTTCAATCAAAGGTACTACATGGACAATGTTTTTAAACATTTAATATTATTTATGTGAAGTATTATTTAGGCAATGATAAAGACATCAATTCAAAAAAAAATTAGGAAAACATAAAGAATATTAATTTTGCAAAGTTTAAATCATATATTTATTATTCAATATTTCTCAAATTAAAATCAATAAAATAAAGTATCTATTTCTATATATGTTAATGGTAAAATTTATAACTACACATTTAAATTCAAATATAAAATATAATTTTGAAATTTCAAATCCAATAATAAAACAAAATTTTATACTTTATAATTTTCCACTTTCAATTTTGAAAAAACTTAACGAAATGTGTCCAAAGTCAATGAAATTGGTATTTATTTACAAATTTTTTAATATAACTCATCTTAATAATAAATATTTATATCATATTGTTGTTATCTTAGATATATTTTAATCCCTGATTTATTAAGCATTGAGAGGGATCGAATCTCTAGAGATTATAACATTTCTAAGAGTGCAACGAGATTTGATCTAGTTTAATATAATATAAATTAAGTTGACATTGAAATATTTAATATATAATTCACTTTCTCTACATTAAAATGTCATATTTTTTCTATATGTGTACATTTAATTATTTTTAATATGAATATTTTCTAAAACATTAGATATAAGATCCATATTAAATATTAAAAAAAATTACAAATATCCCTCCTACATTAAATTCTCTCAATCATTCTCTATATGTATATGTTTCATGTTAAAATGATTTGCTCAATCTGTTTATTGAAATATTTTATTTATAACCTATGTTAAACTTTTGTATAACTCCATATTATAAATAAAATAAATAATAAATTGAACATCTCCTTAGTTATGTAAACTGAAAATATAAGAAAATTTTCAATTTAAATTGCTTTATTTTTCTCCATATAAAGTAGAAATAAAATTAGGTTTTTTATTCTAGACATTGTAAAATATTTTTATTTTAAGTATCACATGTAAATTGAACATCAAATGAATTAGGCATCATCTAATATCAACAATATTGTTTTTTGTTATTTCCATATCAAGTAGAGAAAAAATTACATTACTTCCTCATAAAGTTATTTATTTTTATTTTTTTACTTTAAGCTAATTTATATCTCTATATAAAAACATATAAAAATAAGGTGCAAATTAAAATATTGTAATTATGGCGTACATTAATTTATTTTGTTATTATTATTTTAATTTCTTAATTTAAATTATTATTTTACTATTTTTAAATGTAATTAGGCAAGAGAACCTCTCAACACAATAATAGTTACTAATATGTTATTTATATTATTTTAATTTATTAACATTCTCGATATTTTCTATTACATGATTTATAATATCTTTTAAATTTAAACATAATTTAGAATAATATTTTTCTAGGATATATATATATATATATATATATATATATATATATATATATATTATAAAAAATATTAAAATTCGTGTGGTTTACAGTGAGATGTGAAGTTATTTAATATTGTTGCTAATTATTCATTAAAATGAATCTCAATAATTTGCTAAATTTAATATCCACAAAATAAGAAAAATACTTTTAAATTTCCATGCATAATTAATTAATTAATTATTTATATCTTGCATTTATAATAATAAAATATTAAAATTTTAAATATTTATAATCATTAAAAATAATATATATATATATATATATATAAAAGAGTAAGTATATAAGAGAGGTTATCAATAATTTAAAATATATAATTTTGGTGAATTTTTTAGAAATTCATCTTTTAATTAACATGAATTAGAAAAAAAAAATTGTTGTGCGGAGAGTATATTTGTAAAGAATAATGAGTAAGGTGATGAATACTAAATTTGAGATTCAAAAATTTAATGTAAAAAATAATTTGAAATTATGAAAATGTAAAATGCTAAATTTATTAGTACAACAAAGGTTATATGAGACATTAGATGGTATATGAAAGAAACCTGCATATATGACCAATCAAGCGTGGGAAGACATAGATGCTAGATACCTTAAAATAATTTGGTTATGTCTTGTAGATAATGTATTGTGTGTTATTATTATTAGAGAAGTAACAACAATAGGCATATGGAGTAATATGGAAGGGTTTTATATGACGAAGCCTTTAACAAAACTGATCTACTTTGAGAGGAAACATTATGGTCTAAAAATGAAAGACGACATGGAAATTGAAAATCATTTGAATGTGTTTAATGACCTTTTATTCCAGTTACATATGTTAAAGTTGATGTTGAAGTAATATGGAAAGGTTTTATATGATGAAGCCTTTAACAAATCTGATCTACTTTAAGAGGAAACATTATAGTGTAAAAATGAAAGACGGTATGGAAATTGAAAATCATTTCAATGTGTTTAATGACCTTTTATTCCAGTTACGTATGTTAAAGTTGATGTGGAAGGTAAAGAATTTACATTTTTGTTTTCATTGCCTAAATTATGTGATCATTTCATCACTCCCATTAGCTTCAATAAAATTTAGACTAATGAATTTTGATTTTGATTCTGTTATTCAATCATTGTAATATGAGGAGATATGAGGAAAATGATTGTTAAATTCACTAGAAGCAATTATGCATAAAGGACATCCAAAAATAAAATGGCGATAATTAAAGATGTACATCTAAATAAAAGTTAAAATCAAAGAAGAGAACAATATTAAATGTTTGTACAGTAACAATGAGGCCATTCCAATAAGGATTGTTATATAATACATGAATCCAAAGAAGAGTCCAAAAAGGAGGGAAATCTAATTAAATTAGGTCTAGATATCATTGATCAAGTTTTATTTATTTGTAATATTCCCTGATAGTATGAACATTAGATATTTTATTTTGATGCTTCCCAGTAGAAGTGTCCACATAGAAGTTGATTTCAAGTTATTTATGGTTAAATTGTTCTGACGTGTGAAAACGTTTATTATAGGATTGTTGTCCTAGGAGACCTCTAAATTAAAATATTTGATCATATTATAAGAATATTCATAAATGTTATACATATTCCTAAACTAAAGAATAATTTAATATTTTTGGGAGTTTAATATTTTTGATCATAAGTTTACAACTCAAGGCCAATACTATTGTTGAATCATTGTATTTCTCCTGAGAAAGAAATGTAGGAAAATAAAAAAAAGGACAAATGACAGCAAAAGCTGAGAATCGTGAACTCAAAATTGTTGTCACAAGGAACAAGGAAGAAAACCTATCATTTATGTAAAAAAGTGAATAAATTTGATATGCTCCACATAAAAGCGTATTATTATTAGATGAAATAAAAATCTATCATTTATGTAAAAAGTGAATAAATTTGATATGCTCCACATAAAAGGGTATTATTTTTAGATGAAATAAAAAACTAAGAAACTTTTATTTTTTATTATCATTTCACTTTTTGCATCTAATATGAGGGGAAATTCATGAAAATTCTTTATAACATTCATGGTTATGTAACTTAAGAAAAATGATTTATCATGTTAATTTAATGGAAATAATTCATAAATATTATATATTTTTTAACTATTTTTACAGGAACAAGTTAAATAGTTAAAAATAACTAAAATTTGTTAGACGTTTTGCCTTATTTTCACATAAATAACTAAAATTACATAGAGGTTTTAGAAAATAAACCGCTGACATATCACGTGCCTTCGCGACTAAAAATACCTTTAATTTGGCTATATATTACAAGATACCTCCAAAAACCACATTATTCAACCCTCTAACAATACAAACCCAATGCAAGTTACTAGTTTACAAAACCACTTTGTTTTATTCGATATTGTAGGTATCAATTTTTTCATTAACATTTTTTTATACCACTTTATATTTTTTCGTTAAATTTTAGCTCAATCTTTTATACCTGCCAATATGAAAATCATTTACCCCCTATATATCCTGAATATGCTATGCCATTTTTTCCGCTCAATCTTTTATACCTGCCAATATGAAAATCATTTACCCCCTATATATCTTGAATATGCTATGCCATTTTTTCCTCAATATATATCTCGTAATATAAACACAAGTGGTATGATATTGCTCCCCAGTGAAATCCCTATGTAAAATTAGTTAAAATAATTTAGGAAAAGTGGTTCCTTATGCTATTTTCATGGCTTTATGATGTGAAATTTGGTTTTAGTGTCAAAAACCCATACTACAAATTTATATTTTAATAATTCTAACAATTATTTCTATGTGATGACTTTTTGTTTGACAATCTATATCATATAAATAATATTATGAAAATTCTCTAAAGGCAATATCTTTGAGAATGTTTGTAAATTCACCATAACTACATTACTTTTTCATTCCATAATCATTAAACAATGGAGAACATGTTTCCTTGTGTGCAAGTACATTTATTTACAAACATTTGATGATGTCATTCAATAAAAGCGCATGAAATCTTGTTATTTTTACCCAAACATATTTAGAAGAACTTGTTTACAACCATCTCCAAATAAATTTGTTACATTAACTAGGTAGACTCTTTCCTTAATTGTTAAGCTAGTGGAATATATTTCTTAAAATATTTTCTATTTTAATGATCTCCTATACATTTTTCCACCCCATTGGGTTAATATTCAACAGTGAAAGCGGTTACATCACATTTAACTTGATCTTAAAGCTCTATTATAAAGATGAGTTCTCAAAATTCATCATTTTCCAACATCCTTGAAACAAAAAATAAATAACACCATCACATCCAAATTATTAGGATATTTCTAGTGATACAATTTTTATCTCAATTTGAATCTTGGTCCAAACATTAGGGTCATTTAAATATTTACTCATTGATTTACCTACAACATCAACATGCACTCCACATGGCCCTGGCCAAGTGACTCATCTGGATCATTCACAAGCACATGTGGCTCCTTCTATGCCAATGTGCCTAGTGCCAATGTGTGATTGTGCCCAACACCAACATGGTAGGGAGTGCAGTTGACTATGTTATGAAGTTGGTGTGCTGCGACAAATATATTTCCATCAATTTCCAAAAAAAACCCATCTACTTCTTTCTCTAAGATTTATCATTTCTCGTGGTGCTTAACAAGGAGAATAGTGCTAAACATAATTCATGGAAATATATTTATTTGTTAATGAATGCCAATCTTCACATCATGCCAATTGTCACTATCAATGAAACATGACACATGGTGCCACCTCGCAACCATGTTATCTAGTGCCACATCACATTCCTCCTTTGTCCATTGTTGACATCAAGGTGACTTCACCATCCCATGTGGCATCCTTTGAAGTTGCCACGTGTAATGTTGAAATGGACTTTTCATCCTTCCTACTGGGATATATTTACTTACCACATGTCATACCCCAAAGGAACCATGTCAACATGATTTCCAAAACCTTTCTTTGTGGCATCCATGTAGCCTTGTCTAGTCTACATGGAACTTATCACCTCAACTCAAGATGGTGGTCCCATCGAGTCCAAGTCCTCCATGTAAAACAAAAAACTACATTATACAAGGTTTCAACGGCCCCATGATAATCACCTATTCTAGGACCTCATGTCAAAATGCCCTTAGGCCACCTTGTTAAGAGACAGAGGAGGTCCCAAGCGCCAAACTAGGTGTGGAACAATGGTAATTCCACTTCGTCATGTGATGGAAAAATTCTGATTACGCACCTTATGTCATAACGCCATTCTAATGAGTTCATTTTTGGGTGATGGGCATGGTGATGGATTATCCACTAGTTCTATGATTAACACCTAAAATACTTGTTAGGCTCAGTATTAAACAAAATAATTTGTGATTAGCTTATTGTCACACGGAATCGGTCAAGGGTGCGGACACGACTGACCTTCCTAGAAGTCTAAGACGTTCTAATGAGAAACAAGACAAAATGGAGTGATCTTTCTCTAAATACACCTTTTACAATATGAAAACTACAAGTGTTTAGGCTTACCTTATTCCAAAACGCTGTTGTTGAAGTCCGTTCTTGACGATCCGGATGAGCTCCTCCTTCAAGTCAATTCCTGCAACCACAAACAATCAAACAATTACCAAGCACTTGCATTTCATATAATAAAACATATATTCAACATGCAGACCAAGGAACACATGAAATAACTCATTAACACAAGCTATTGAGAAAAATAAACCAGTTTGTATTAATAACGAAACAAAGAAACTCTTACAACCTGGCCTTGGTGTTGTGCAAGTTCCTCCCAGGGTCCATCAAGGGTTTTCCTCTACTTTGACAAAGCTCACCCTCTTCCAAGTAGAATCAAGTAAAGACAATCTCTCCTCACAAAGGCTCTAATGGAAGACCTAAATCCTGCAGCATTTACCCAAAGAAAATGTATAGCTCCAACCTCCTCTCCCTCTGGCTCAATGTCTTTATTTATAGTGCTGTAAAGAGGTTATTCAGGTCCACTATCAATGGGATCATCCCCCTCTTTGGGTGGGATAGCTCCCTTATTGATGGGATAAGTTCCCCCTTAATAGAGATACATGAACCAACTGGAGGCACATCCATTTCATCAAACCGACCTCTAGAATGTTCTAGAAGTAACCACAAGTAACTTTTTCAAGATAAAACTCGCGCATTTTGCCTTTTACAGAGGGACGCACCTGTCCCTTAACATACAGAGCGTCCATGGACGCAGATTTTGTGAACATGGTCAGCGTCCCCGCAGGTAAGGCTAGAGAGAACCTGCGACCCCAGAGATAAACATAGTTTTTACAAGACTTTCTCTCTTCTTTGAGTTTGAGATGGATAACAGAGGCATAAGACTTGCCTAAGAGGGTAGCATGACTATTGATTTGAGCCATACTAACTGTAAGTAGTCAAGGTGACATTTTTTAGTGTAACAGATTGCCCCCTAAAGTGCGAAGCCTGGAATAGAGTAGGGTTTTGTAATTCTAGGAAGGGTGAAGCGCTTTATCATTTCAAGGATTGTCTTGTGGATGGCCTGGTTGGAACCTGCAATTTTCAACACAAAATACATGGATAAGATTATATCATCACTGAGGTAGGCATTCCCATACTCAGATTCAAAACTTTAACTAATGGACTAACTATTCTGATACAGGAATGATCTTGCAGTACATCATTTTTATAGACTTTTGTAGACACAGTATGGACGCAGCCATCTGTTTATGATTAGTCTACATAGATAATGAATACAAAACTCCTCGCAGCCTGGATGGTAGAAACTAGATCCAGGGTCTTCACTTCTACTTCCCGAATTGGTACGATTCTAGCCATGTGATTAAATGATTTGATGTCGAACATGTTAGAAACCACTTGATTAACAGTCGATGATGTAAACTGTTAACAAGCGTGAGAGAAACCACCAGTAATGTCAATGGTTCTCAAAGTACCAAGTACAACCCGTGAAATGTGAATAGATGTTTTGATGTCGAACACTTCACGGAATCCTTTGATCGAAAGTCAATGATGTAAACTGACGTCAAAGGCGAGAAACCTGCCATTGATGCATGCAGACTTCAAGGTACTGTCGATTCCTAAGTCATCTTTCTAGATAATGTGTCGATGTCGATAGAAAGCGACCCGTTGCAAGCAAGCCCACAACACGAAATCATTGTTCAAGTTGAAGAAATGTTGCTGTAAGGACTGACTCAGGGATGGTCAAATGGATGACAAGTATTTTGCAGATGAAAGTTTTTCTTGCAGACCTCTTGAACACATAACGACACGACAGATGGCTTGGTGACGAATAACTCAAATTTAATCCCCGGAACCCGGTTAAAGACTTTCAAAGTGGTTTGGTCAACTGTGAGGTAAAAGATTTCCCAACCCAGGTGAATGAAAAAGTGTCGTGTTCAAGAGTGGTAATAAAGTTTCTTTTGAGACAAAAGGTAACAAACAGGTTCATTCTTCTCTCTTTTCCCCCACCATTTCTGGCAAGTACCTCTTTATTTTTAACAAGCTTGAGGAGGATAACATATGCTTGATTATAAGCTCATCCTTCGGATGAGTCCAACCTAGTTTAAATTCGAACCCTAGCAAGGAGTGGTTCGTTCCTGTTTGTAATTGAACGGGTCCTCTACTGTAAAAGTTTAACGAGCCCAGTATAGGAGAAACTCGGCGTTTTTCAATTTTAGAGAGTCTGAAAAACTTAAGAAGACTCCAAGTTGAACTTTTTCGTAGATTTGTGTCCCTCAAGCCCGAAAAAGTATAAAATAATACCTGGGGGAACCGCTTGATCTTGCGACCAAGGAGTACTTTCATAATAGTGTCGTTGACCTGAAAAGTAAAAAGCGATCAAGGACACGTCGTTTTATTTCCTTATCGAGTTTGAAACGACAAAAACCCGGCAATCTTTTCCTGATTTTGCGGTCAGAAAAGAGCTAAAAGGGGACCGTCTTTTAATTCCGTTTTAACGAGTGTAAAAGAAACGCTCGGCAATCTTTTCATGTTTTAAGAGTCCGAAAAGGGCTTAAAAGAGAACTCCAAGGTTTCACTTTTTCGTAAGTTTTAACGAGTTCGAAAAAAGGGATAAAAATGTACTCATGGTTTTCACTTTTTCGTAAGTTTTAACGAGTTCGAAAAAATGATAAAAATGTACTCATATGGCCGACTTTCAATTTAATTTACGAGTAGGAAAAGACGGAAAGAACTCGGCATTTTCATTTGTTTTACGAGAATGAAAGATAGCAAAATAATCTCGGTATTTTCATGAGTTTAACGAGTCTTGAAAATAACTGAAATTGACTCGAAATAGGTTTCATTTTTACAAAAGCTTGAAACAGAGAAAAACTATGCTTCAAAGTAGTTTCATTTTTAGACAAGCTTGAAACAGAGAGAAAACTGTGCTTGATGCCCCCTAAGCGTAACTGCTAGAGTGCATGCCCCCCAGCTTCATTTCATTCAACCAGTTGGATGAAATGAAGGTTCAAGTACGAGATCGTTTGAAAGACTCGACCTAAAACTGTGAAACTGAAATAACTAACCTAAATATACAACCTAACATCTATGAGGTCTAGTCAAACTCTCGACTCAAGTAGAGGAGGATTTCTTTCATTTTTTAATGAGCTTGACACAGAAAAAGAACTATGCTCGGATTCAGTTTCATGTTTACACAAGCTTGAAACGCAAAACTATGCTTGTTACAAGTTCACATGCCCCCGGCATAATGATGCAAAACGAGGTACATGCCCCCCAAGCTTCATTGCATTCAATGAGGTGGATGGAATGAAGCTTTACTTTCGAAATCTTAGAAAGGCTCGAGGGAGTTGTTTCATTTTTTAGTGAGGTTGACACAGGAAAAGAACTGTCCTCAAAACCCTTGTTTCATTTTTTAAACGAGCTTGACACAAGATAAGGAACTATGCTCATAACTACTGTCTATAATCTACCTAACAAAAACTCTACTCTAAAAACCTTGATTCATTTTTAAACGAGCTTGACACAAGACAAGAAACTGTGCTCATAAAATCCTTGATTCATTTTTTAATGAGCTTGACACAAGACAAGGAACTATGCTCATCCTTGATTCATTTTTTAATGAGCTTGACACAAGACAAGGAACTATGCTCATGACTAATCTACCTACTTAACCTACCCTTGTTTCATTTTTTAACGAGCTTGACACAAGACAAGGAACTGTGCTCATAAAATCCTTGATTCATTTTTTAATGAGCTTGACACAAGACAAGGAACTATGCTCATCCTTGATTCATTTTTTAATGAGCTTGACACAAGACAAGGAACTATGCTCATGACTAATCTACCTACTTAACCTACCCTTGTTTCATTTTTTAACGAGCTTGACACAAGACAAGGAACTATGCTCAAAAAATTCGCATGCCCCCAGCATAATGATGCAAAGCGAGGTACATGCCCCCCAGGCTTCATTGCATTCAACCGGCTGGATGAAATGAAGGTTTACTTTCAATATTTAACTTGAAAAGGGAGTTGTTTCATTTTTAAGGAGGTTGACACAAGAAAAGAACTATCCTCATACCTGATTCATTTTTTAACGAGGTTGACTCAGTAACAGGAACTGTCCTCACATCTGATTCATTTTTTAACGAGGTTGACTCAGTAACAGGAACTATCCTCAAACCCTACTTTCTACAATCTACCTACATAACCTAAAATCTACCTGATTCATTTTTTAATGAGGTTGACTCAGTAAAAGAACTATCCTCATGCCTGATTCATTTTTTAACGAGGTTGACACAGGAAAAGAACTGTCCTCATGCTAGCCTATTTCATTTTTTAACGAGGTTGATACAGGAAAAAACTATCCTCGTAACATTGATCATGGCTTCCAACTGGAGGAAAGACATGTCAATGGACACACCTTGATCATGGCTTCCAAGAGGTCTTCATCCGAAGGAAGAATACTTCTTGGGAAGGAACACATGTCAAGGGACTCAAAAGGGATAAGAACATCGTGTTCAAATAATCCCATAGAGTTTTCCATGTCAATTACCGGAGCTAAATCAAAGGAAGATGAGCAAACAGTGAGAGGCTCACTTACATCGGTAACTGAAAACATGGGACCAGTTGCCACATAATTTACCCGTGGCAGGGTAGATACCACTTTAGAATCAGGAACATTTAGGGTTGTCATATTATTAGTAGTTGAGACAAGACTAGAGAATGAAAGCTGGTCTACAGTCACAATACGGCCATTGTGAGGGAAAGACATCACGCGAAAGAGTGTCGATACGACAGCTTTCATTGCATAAACATAGTCTCGCCCAAGGAGTAAATTGAAATCCAAGGGACCTCGAACTACCATAATATCAATACAGACAGTTTTACCTTCCAAGGTAATAAAAAACTTAGGAAGGATCCCTAAAGGTTCACTAATTGTTCTGTTAAAAGCTTTCAGATTCTGCGTAATAGGCGCAAGCTGAGGGGAACCCAAAGCTTTCCAAACAGCTGAGGATAAAATACTAACAGAAGCACCTTCATCTACCTGAGTACGATGTATGTCCCTACCACCAGCCTTGACAATGATTTGGAAAGGGATGGAGGAAGGAAGACGAGGTTCTGTCAGTCTATTCCAATCAAAGGAAAAGACCTCAGTACTTGGAGGGGGTTCTGTAGAAACAGGTGAAATGCCCCCCAGCATAGAAGAATCTGATGTAACAAGAAGAACATCAGCGGTATGAAATTTACTCTCGAAAAGGAGAGTGTGATCGACCGAATGTGAAATTGAATTGACCACTTGATCAACTAATGGATCATCAACCTGAGTGACATGAGTTTCACTCTCCAATGGGAGAGTGTGATCGACTGTACTTGAATTTAGATCAATCACTCCGTCAGTTGACGGTAGGTTGGGAGAAAGTTTACGGTAACCAGTTGGAAATTCTTGCTGTGGAACAGTAAGGTTTTCCAACAATGTTGAGGCTTCATCCATGTGAGGGCAAATGTGAGTTTGATGACTCCCTTTGCATAACTTACAAGGAAACCTAACTTTACCCTTTTTCCCAGGAACCTGACTATCACTGGTTGATGGATCAATGGAAAGTTGATGAGATTTTTCTGACCATACTTCCAAGACCTTTGGAATACCAGGACAATTGACAAGGAAGTGGTCACCCTTACAAAGCCTGCAAGGGTATTTGGGTTTACGATGCATGTCGGAATTTTCCTCAACACAACTAACACTTACAACCATGGTTGGTTGGTTGACTTCTTTCTTATCTTGCTTCTTCTTCTTCTTCTTCTTCTTCCCTTTCTTCTTCTTCTTAGCCTCCTGGTTACTAGCATCGAGGCTTTTACCAGGCGAAGAGGGAGAAATGGAGGAAGAAAAATTAGGCGAAGAAGGTAAAGGGTCAACAAAAGGTTGGTGATGTTGAGATGGTGAACTCTGTTGAGGTGAAGCATCCGGTTGAGATGGAACAATTGGAGTATTTTGGGCCAACGAAGTTGAAAATAACCATATCGGTAAACCTATTGTAAATCCAGGTAATGACAAAGTAGCCATATAAGGAGGAACAACATTTCCAAAGTAAGGAAAAGTACTAGGATTCTCATTAGGAGGGGTTCCTAGGTTGATAAATTCCGGAACATTTGCCATTATATTCAACTTCAGTGAATTTTATTAACAATTTAAAACTAAAATTAACAATTCACAATTCACACTTAACAACTAAAATTCACAATTCACACCTATGGTCTCTAAAAGTAAAAACAAACAAATTAACACGCGCTATCAAATCTAGGAGTCAAACCATACACAAACAGTAGCCTTCCGGACCGAAAACACTAGTTGGTGATGAAGCCCAACATCGCCAAATTCAGTACAGAAGTGGTGGGTGGAACAGTTACCCCGGCAACCTGCTTAATGAATAGACCGGCACAAGTTCCTCCACTTTAACCGTCTCGAAGTGAAGTGAACCCCCCGGAAAATCCAAGTGAGTATAACCGACGTCTGCTCCAGGTACAGTGGGACCTTCCCTCCACCGTCACCTCGGTAGAACCCTAAAGATTATGGTCACTAAAGTTACCAATCACAACAATTACACCTAGGGGAACAGTCTAAACTCCGACAGCACGCAAGGGCAGAGTAACAAGCTCCAATCCCCTTACCGGCTCCTTGACAACAATCCAAGGTTTACCGATAAGTGACCCCTGGCTCCTCGACAATGGTTAATCCGAGGTTTATCGTTTGTAATACGTATTGTCTAGCGTCATTCCCAACGAGGGAGGAATGATCCCCTCACTGGTTCGGACACGAGCTCGTGCTTCTCCTTTAAGAGGAGCTTTCCCAGAGTGCAATTGAAACAATTGGATTTATTCTACTCAAGATAGACTATCTGTTTGGTTTTGTAGTCTTGGAGAGTTAAGTACTCACCTACTCCAAGACCCTAGCCTAAGCTATGTTGGTGTTTCAGAGCCCTAGAAATGTAAAAATTACTAGATGAATTTTAATTAAGCGCTGTGTTATTAAGGCTGTTATTACTCAAATGGGTAAATGGAGATGAAACCAATGGTGTTATGACCCGACTCAACTGAATGCAATCGAATATGATAATGCAATCCTTTCAATTTGATGAATCCTAACTAGAGTAAGGAGAGAGTTTCCATTCACTTCCAATAATGCAAAAAAAAATTGATCATTAAGAGAAAATTTAACAAATTCTCTAATGCACTAATTTCATCAAGAAAAACTAATGCAAATCAATTCCAAACCAATTTTTATTTTTATTTTTGTGTAAATTCAAATCAAAGAAAGCTGATCGAAATCTACGATTGATTTTTCAGAATGTAAACCATGCAATTGTAATCTATGCACAATTCACATGAAAAGTATGCAAATGTAATCTATGCACATTTTTCATTCATATTCTGAAACTGAGAACTCTAATTATGCAAATGTGATCTATGCAAGAGAATTCTCAAACACAAGATGATTCTAATGTAATCTAAGAACCAATCAAGTGCAAGTCGAGAAAATTGGGTGAGAGTTCCAAAGATCAAAACATAAAAACACTCAAAGGCGATTAACACTCATACACAATTTAGCCCCCCCAATTAATGATCAAAGGAAATCAAATCAAGAATTTCTCAAGAAAAAGACTCAAAACACCCAATTGATGAAAACTAAGAGCAGGAACAAGCTTAGGTGAAAATTTTTGACAGGGTACTAAAGGATCTGGGCAGAAAATACTAAGGAAAATCAAAATCTAAAAGCAATTTAAAGCAAAAATGGAATTTTCTTAAATTTTACAGGAAGACGCAGGCCACCCGTTATCACAGGTGCGGGCCCGCTCTGTGCAAACGGCAACAGCGCGTCCAAAGACGCACTTTGCAGTACTCAGAGGGTGCGTCCTTCTGGAAAAGTTAAGAAAAACAAAATCTAACTAAATCTAAAGCTAAGCCACCCAAATACTAATTCTCACAGTCAAAAACCAGAAAATATAAATGATTTTCTCAGAGCAAAGTTCACACAAAGGAAAAGACTTTCGCATTAATGGATTCCCCAGTGGAGTCGCCAATTTGTCACACGGAATCGGTCAAAGGGTGCGGACACGACTGACCTTCCTAGAAGTCTAAGACGTTCTAATGACAAACAAGACAAAATGGAGTGATCTTTCTCTAAATACACCTTTTACAATATGAAAACTACAAGTGTTTAGGCTTACCTTATTCCAAAACGCTGTTGTTGAAGTCCGTTCTTGACGATCCGGATGAGCTCCTCCTTCAAGTCAATTCCTGCAACCACAAACAATCAAACAATTACCAAGCACTTGCATTTCATATAATAAAACATATATTCAACATGCAGACCAAGGAACACATGAAATAACTCATTAACACAAGCTATTGAGAAAAATAAACCAATTTGTATTAATAACGAAACAAAGAAACTCTTACAACCTGGCCTTGGTGTTGTGCAAGTTCCTCCCAGGGTCCATCAAGGGTTTTCCTCTACTTTGACAAAGCTCACCCTCTTCCAAGTAGAATCAAGTAAAGACAATCTCTCCTCACAAAGGCTCTAATGGAAGACCTAAATCCTGCAGCATTTACCCAAAGAAAATGTATAGCTCCAACCTCCTCTCCCTCTGGCTCAATGTCTTTATTTATAGTGCTGTAAAGAGGTTATTCAGGTCCACTATCAATGGGATCATCCCCCTCTTTGGGTGGGATAGCTCCCTTATTGATGGGATAAGTTCCCCCTTAATAGAGATACATGAACCAACTGGAGGCGCATCCATTTCATCAAACCGACCTCTAGAATGTTCTAGAAGTAACCACAAGTAACTTTTTCAAGATAAAACTCGCGCATTTTGCCTTTTACAGAGGGACGCACCTATCCCTTAACATACAGAGCGTCCATGGATGCAGATTTTGTGAACATGGTCAGCGTCCCCGCAGGTAAGGCTAGAGAGAACCTGCGACCCCAGAGATAAACATAGTTTTTACAAGACTTTCTCTCTTCTTTGAGTTTGAGATGGATAACAGAGGCATAAGACTTGCCTAAGAGGGTAGCATGACTGTTGATTTGAGCCATACTAACTGTAAGTAGTCAAGGTGACATTTTTTAGTGTAACACTTATGCTTAAGCGGAAATTACTATTTCTCCATTACTTTAAAATTTTCACCAATTTCTTTCGTAAATTAACAAGGGCTATCTAGCCTAACTACATGCCTATCATCTAGCAAAAATTGAACTTGCATTCCTAAAGGATTCAATGACTAATTCAATTCTTGATTTGGTCCTTAATTTTCCCAAAACAATTTATTATTATATAGGTAGAACCCTATCAAATGCAAGTTCTTCTGGATAATATGCTTTAGTAAAGGAACACAATGGCTCAATAAAATGGGCTTTCAAGTGTGCAGTGCTACAAGCTCAATTATCGTCATCCCAGTTAGGTAAAACATAAGGCCCATATAACCTTTCATAAGCACCATAAGACCCATATAACCTTTCGTAGGCACCTTTCCACACAACATATTAGGTAACACATATAAGTGGGGAGCCTTTACTAATAAGACATAAGATATTCACATAAGCAATAAATCATGACCATTAACACATATCCATCGATGTATATAAGGGATGCACCATAAGTTACGCATAACTAGTGTTCTTACATGAAACACATAATTGACACGTTGTAATAAGCATAGGTGTCCGAAATTGACAATTGTACATAGTGGCTACATTATATTGAAGAAGATATGTAAGGAAGTTTCATCTTCTATTAACCAACCCCTAATTTTTCCAAGAGATCGATTCCTCTCTTTCTAAAAAATGTAGTGTGCTTGCATAAATATGAGAATCCAAAGACAATAGAATGAAAAATGGCAATAGTTGGGCATGATAAATCCATCATAAAGATATTTTAGAATTTGAAAACCCTACTTTTTTGGAGAATTTTGTCTTAAGAGGTAAACATAATATTTGTCTTGATTCACATTTATTGGGAAGTTATATACAATTATGTTTATGAATTTTATGAAGTAATGAAACATTATAATGATGGAATTATTTTTATGCCATTGGGACTAATTTTTTCCTAGCACACATAAGATACTCACATATGTGAGACACTTAGGAAACAAACATAAGTGACACAATTAAGTTATGTCCCATGAAAATTAATATAAGTTATAATGTCTAAAGTAAGAGGCCTAGTCAATATGTCATAAGAAACCTACCAAAAGTGGCATAGTTAAGCATGAATACACTAAAGCAATGATACACCATATTAGGTGTAACATATAATGATGCACCTTATCAAATTTATTCACATAAGTAATGAACCATGTCCACCAAAGAATATCCATTGATGCATATACATGCATAAACATAATTGGAACATAATTGGTGTTCATACATGACATGCGTAATTTATACACCATAAGAAACACATGTAATCTAAATATTAGAGGAAATTATATCTTAAATGTGACCTCCTAAAGAAACATAATAAAATAATAGTTATGAATTTTTTTAGGGAAAAGAATAAAACTACTTTTTTCATTGTATTTTTGGCTTATCTCCTTATATGATTACTCAAATTTCATGAGTAGACTCTCATTGGATACAACATTAAATTCCTCATTCAACATGTAATCACTATGCATAATTTTTAGAAGACTCACATTGATAAAAAAATCAATATATATATTAAAAAAGTGTATATATAGGTCTTCTCAAAAGTATGCATAATGGGTACTTGTCGGATGCATAATTTAATTTTGCATCAAACCAATATATAAACTTGAAATTTGAGCAAACCTATAAGGAGATAAACCAAAAATACAATTAGAAACGTAGTATTTTTTCTTTTCCTTCCAAAATATTTACATGTACCTCTTTTTAAATTTAAAGGATTTTGATTGCTTTACATATTATGTACGTGAAAATTTCATGGGAACTTTTAGGATAAAATTTCCTTTATTATTGACCATTGTACATAGTGGTTTCACTTTACATGAGAGGATATGTAATATATTGGTTACAATATACATGAGATAATATTTAATGAATTTCTACCTTCTATTAATCAATCCCCAATGTTTAAAAGAGGTATATGCCCCTCTTTATGAAAATATGTGGTGTAAATGTAAATATTAGAGGTTGGGGAGAATATTAATGAGGAAATTGGAAAGTCTTAGGTTCTTACAATTTTAAAACCCTAGTTTTTGAGTAATTATCAGGAAGCCCTAGTTTTTAGGAATTTGAAATCCTTGGTATTGTGGAATTCAAAAATCATAATTCGTTGTTAAGCTTTCTATTTTTTGTATGGAAAGTCCCACTTCTACCAACTTGTTCTAAGCTATGGTGGTAAAGGCTAAGTATGGATAACCTAAGAGGTCGCCATAAGATTTCTCTTTATGCCCATTCCTTTGGATGTTATGTTTGTTCATTATATTTATTAATTAAGTGATGCATGAAAATGAATCTACTAAAGAAATGAACTAAATCCATGATACACAATATGAGGTGTCACATATAAGTGATGCACGTAAAGAATTAACCTTAAGCATCAACACATATCCATCGATGCACATAATTAATGTGCCACAAGTGAGAGATAATTAATGTTCTAACATGACCCACACAATTGAGACACCATAGTAAAAACACATTATCTAAATTGGCAATCGTAGGTAGTGGCTAAAATATCCATCAGAACATATGTAAGTTATTTCCTGCAACATGCATGAGAGGATAAGGAAATTCTTCCTTCTATTAAACAATCCCCAACGTTGAAAAGTGGTTTATGCATCTCCTTTTAGAACTTTGTCACTTTTATCTTTCCCTTTATGCACTTTCCTTGGGATATTATGTTTATTGATTACATTTATGAATTGAGTGATGTCCCATAAGCAATGTACATAAGTGATACTCTACAACGTGAGACACATAGTAAACATGTCACAAGATACTTATGATAAGTGCCATAGCTCATGATACACCATATTAGTTGTCACATATAAGTGATGACATGAAATCTTGGACTCTCTTTTTGAAAAACCAAGTGTATTTGCATAGATATTTAAAGGTAGAGTGATATAGTTGATGTTTATGGTTAGGTGTGGAAAACCTCATTTTTTCCTAAGAAGTGAATACAATCTAGATTCTAATGAGAAATAATAGACATATGGATGTGCGATGACTATAAAATCCAATCCATCACAAGCAAATATTTGTAATCATTATTGATGTGGTGTTGAAAAACATTGCTATTATTATTGGCAAGCCTTCATGTACGTAAGATTCATTAGCTAGTTCTGTCACAAAAAAGGAAAGCAAAATTATATGAATTAATTAGTATTAAATAGGACTCTTTTATACTTTAATTGAAAAACCAACATACCACATAGCACATACCACATAACAAATAGAAAATAACAAGCATACCACATACCACACTACATACTTACAACCATTCAAGTAAACCATCGGGACCATTTCTAATACTAATGGAATCCATTAAATTCTCATGTGTATGATAAAGTATGAAGTATCATCCCATTGATGAGTTATTGTTTGGTGTTTTCTATAGTTAGAGGCTTGTACATAAAATAAGTTTGTAAAGTAATACAACAAATTACTTAGTCTATAGTATTCAAATACAAACCTTTTTTTCTTCCATGTTCTTTCACTATATATTTGATATTTTCCTTTGATAACCGTCAACCCAATTGAAAATAAATGCCTTTAGAGTACATTAAAGAAAAATTTGACGAGCCCCTGTATTGCAACAAGAAGGTTGCAACTCTTGAGGCTACCAACTTAAATTATCAACCTGAGATTTGTATATACATAGGAGGGGCTAGGACTATATGTGAAACAAGCACCTTCCTCTTCCTAGTATGAATCCTTTTCATGTAGCTGAAATAAGGCAATAAAAAAACTTCAATGATGAAATATCTAGGTAGGTTGCTAATCCTAAGTTGAAAAACGTAAATAATAACAAGCAAACCTATTATACTTTTGCTTGAAAGTGAATGATAAAAATGGAAGCTAGTATCTTTGCAAAAATGTATAGAAAAATGGTAACCAAGTAAATTATTCTATTTTTCATGAAATTAAAGTCCTAGATTACTCTTGCAAGAAGGAAATCACGGTTTTCGTAATGCAAAATGCAGTAATGAAATCTAGACTAATTGTAAAAATCAACATTCAAGAAGAAAGCAATATAAGAACTAAATAGTGACCTAACCTAGCTGCAACTCAACCAAATTGTTTGAAAATAATTCATAGGGTAAAAATATACATCTACCATGAATTTACAATGAATATGGGAAAGGAAGATCTCGAAAACAAACTACTACAATGATTGCTATAGGATGTATGTTTCTCAAGTTAAACTGCCAAATGTTAAATAAATCAAATTAAATTCATATAGGGTACATTTTTTTTATTATGTAGGATGTAATAGGACTCCTATACAAGTGGAATCACTCAAAAGTACCCTTTTTAAAATGTGCTAAAAAATAGCAGAATACTACTACTATTTTTCTACGGGATATTTCTAGAAATTAGAATTGTTAACTAGTAAACCAATTAAAGTAGCTAAATGATGAAAATGACTTCACCAATCTATTCTAAGGATGAATAATAATTGTAACTGTATAAATTATCTGAAAACGACTTAATCATTTAAGCAATATAACCTGCAACAAATAAAACATGAATACTAAGTGCAAAAATAAGAAATGTAAGAATAAGAAGTGCAAGTGAACAAAACATTCAAGGAAGATAAATAAATCATATAAGAGGCCTCTAAGGCTCCTGGGATAGCGAATAACAAGGATTCACAGAGTCCTATGAAGGAAACCAAGCTATTGAAGCTGGAAATGACACCAAACTTCATTATTAGAGTCAACCAAGTACATCCATACTAGAAATGAAGGTAGAACTGCTAAATAATAAGCTTTCGTCACAAGAAGACTAATAAATGCATTCCCCTAGAGGAAAATTCAGATCGTTAATTATAAAAATTAATGGGGAATCATTATCCCTGAAAAGTAGAAACTTTCCCCTCCAAAATGGCTTTAAAAAAGGATATGGTTCCCAATAGTATGAATCTTCATTAAATTACAGAGAGCACATTCCTATATTTTCTCAATCACTGGAGCTCTGTAATTTATTCAATAATATCATAATATATTTTTCATTTATTATCCAATTTTGGTCCATCGTGTAGTAGGGAGAAAGTCCCTATATTGTCTCATTTGGAATTTATTCAATATTCTGCAGAAATAAATAATATTAGTCACATAATATGAAATTATCTCTAAACCTTCATAATGAACACATTATATATTAAAAAAATGTCATAAAATTCAAAGAGATAGGTTAAATGTGTTGAAGGATGGTCCGATGGGCATTAAATTGTATCTAATTTGGAGGTCCATCATACTCTCCTACTGAAAGTGCTGCTAATCCTCTTAACAATCTAGTCAATTAATTGTACCTCATTAATGGCCTTGGTGGCCTCCTTAACATTGGAAGCTACCTTTGAAGGAATATTGGCACATATTTTCCTACTCCGGCCTCTTCCTCTTCTTGACAAGCCTTTTATTTTTCATTTCTAGCTACTTCTTCTACAGATATATCCTTTTCTCCAAGCTGTAATTAGGCTTCTACTTCTGTCATAATAAAAGTCTCTTTGCCTACAAGTTTTTCCCATTATACATGTTTCTAAAGAGAATATATGAAAATTAGGATCCTTGATGATTTTGTGGGCTCTCTACAATTGAAACCACCCCCCATGATTGTCACTATGATTTTCCAAAGTTTGGCAAAGAAATACTCCCTATTTGCTAGCAGTAATAGATAATTTCTATGTAATTAGGGCTTCAGAATAGGGGTAAAAGAACAATTTATTCACACTGGCTAGAGGAACGAAAACATCTAACTCAACTCAAAAACAATTCCACTTCGCTTCTTATCATGCTTAACTCAAAAGAAACATACAAAAAATAATAATTATTCCCAAAATGCTATCAAAATTGTGTTACAGGATGCACATGTTTCTTATCTACAATTGGAAGATAAAAATGTTTACTTACACTTATCTTACTATCCCTCTTAAAAGATATGACTTTTCGAAGGAATTTCTCAAAATCAGCCTCTTTTATAACCATCTGAACTTTCTTGTAGCACATTGTTTTATCCTGGAGCAAACTATCTCAATCATGTAATAGTCTATTATAATCCTGTAGTAGTTTGTTCTAATCCTGTAGCACTTTGTTCCAATACTATAGTTGGGAAATTTATAGTTGTATTTTCTTGGCCCTAGCTACCCTGGTGTTTGGCCTTCTTTGGGAGGTCTAAGGCTGATTTCCTTTGGCTTTGAGGGAGGTGACATCCTCAATTTCCTCCTTAACTTTTCCCAACTCCCCTTCTCGGTGGATATCAAATTATTCAATTGTGATTAGGACTGTTGAAGGAGGCTAAGGATTCACTTTTAGTAAATCCTCCTCCCATGTTCTCTATTTTGGCTCCTCTAACATTCTTTCAAAGGATTTTTAGTCAATTATCAAATTCTGGGCAGACTAGGGTTTGAAAATAAGGATGAGAGGAATGGTGTTGTTTTTTTGGCTAGATGTATTAAAATTATATGCTACTCAATACAAATTAATTCTTTTTCTACCATACTTTCCACACGTAAAAAAACAGGGTTTAAAAAATCTCAATTTCAAGGTTTTGCTACAGGATACAAAAATTTACCTAGTTTTTCAATTTCATTAATTAGAGGGTGAGGGAAATGCATGAATTACCCATCCCTTAGAGACTCCATCATGGTTTTTGGGATTTTGGAGGATAATCCACACCAAATGAAGCCCTTTTCACCCCTTGGGCTAATCTTGTAGAAACTTCTTACGATCCTGTAGCATTTGTTTGAAATCTTGTAGTATTGAGCTAAGATCCCGTAGAATCTACTGTTCTCCCCTGTAGCACCTATGTAGCACCCTAGAGGACCCTTGGTTGTATCTAGCTCAACTCTCAATGATGTAGTGGGCCACTCTTATCATTTTCATAATGAAATCTTGGTACAAATGAAGTTCAGGGTCATCCTTTATTATTTTTGTGGTTTGGTGCTGGGTTCAGTGCATTATATGAGGTGGCCCCCATATACACCATAAATTCTCAAACCCATTGGCCCACTCCTCAAAATTATCACCCTTCCCCTTTTGACATTTTCCCAATGGTCCATGAGAGAGGCAGTTAACTTCACTTATTTGTTCAAGGTTGCCGAGACTAATCACCACCTTCATCCTACAAAACTTTCACTCTTGTGCATTGACAATAAATTTTTAACCATAATATGCTCAAGAAGAGAGGCGAAGAATAGTGCATACTTATGTCTACCTGATTATATGCGGCTACTTTGGTGTTTTCAGGCTACTTTAAAAATGGTGGTTGATTTGCAGACTATTTGAGGTGTCATTTCTCGTACTAGTTTCTACATGCTTAAGCTCCTCTTTGGAACATTTTTTCCTTCTTTTTTTGTACATATTTTTCTGAGATGTGCTTGACTTAGCGTTTTGCACTGTAGGTCATGTTGATGGTGGATTAAGCTATTATTGTTGGAGATTAGCAGTGTCCCTATAGTAACCCTGCAAAATTTTTCTTCCTACTTGATATCAATGAGATAATCCCTCAATACTTTTCGATGTTCAATCCTTCATCTTGGTGCTTCCACATGATTTTGAATGTGGTCTTGGATGGTTTATTTAGACTGCTATAGGACTAGGTTCTCCCTAGTAGTTGTTACACAAACCCCCCTATGATCACAATAACCTTCATAAAATGCATCCAAAAAATATGATAAGTCATGTTAAACTCATGCAAAGGGATTAGAAGTTTTCTTGTGGTGAATATAATGAAAGCGGTGGTAAAAATGGGCTTTTTTGTGGACAAATATGATTATTTGGGTGCATAAGTGGCTAAATGGTGTGCAAGATGGGTGATGGTGGTGTGGGGGACCTCCCCTTTCCTTCCCCAATGGAAAACATAGGATTTTAACAAATTCTCTCTGTCAATCACAATCTTGTAGCAAATCTACAATCCTCTAACACTACATAAATACCGTGTAACAAACTTGTTTAATCCATTTATCTCATGCGATAGTTTGGATTCACCAAAAAAAATTTGAGCATGTTTCAATCATACTTACACATCTCCTTATAAAAATATTGGCCAATGGATGCACAAATCTAAAAAAAAATGGAAAATGGTTGTAGGTGATGGTGGCCAATATTTTGAAAAATATGCACATGAATTTGTTGAATTTTTTTAAGCATGTTACCATCATCCTTTTGCATCTCCCCATGAAACAAATTGATAAAAAAAAAGAACGATTTTTTAGATATGGTCAAAACAATTTATGCCTTGTGTTTTTTGGCAAACGGTAGCAATAATGAAATTTCCTATCACACTTCAAGACAATGATTAAAATGAAGGGTAAAAGCTTAGGAATGATGATAAAGTACACGGTGATTCATTTTTTGCAGGACAAGAGATGTATGGACTTTTTCTTAGCCATGTCTGAGCATCTTGGTGCAGAAGGTGGAAAACTCAGTATTGATTTCCCTTGACTAGATGTTTACTTCCCTTCTCAATCTTTTTGCTTCTTGTGCAAGTTGGAAATACTGTACATATATACTTGGAGCAAAGGATCTTTTTTCCTTTTGATTTTTATTTCTTTTTTGTTTTTTTATGGGCCTACTAACTTCGTAAATGAGGTTTTCAACTACCATGTCTACCTAGATGCGTCAAAGGAGGTTTTCGCCCACAATCGTATTTATTTTTTTTTTTTTCCTTTTCTGTTTTTTATTCTTTCCAACCCACTGATAGTGTCATGGATTTTTTCAGTAAATGAGCCAATCTCAAGAGCCTTAAAGTAGGTTTTTACTTGAGATTTTATTTTTTTATTTGCCTTTACTCCTTTTCCTTTTTTTTCTCCTTATATTTCTCTATCCTACTCTATTTGAAAAAATAAAATCTCTTTCAAATATAGTAATACTTCCAATTGATTCATGTGCATAAAAAGATGAAATATAAACTCATGTGTAGGATCAAAATATATTCTTCGACATGTACTTGAATATGAGCGACAAATTGCTTTGAATTTGATGATATCAAGCACTATTGAATAAGAGAGTGATGCTCCATATTGTTGATTTTCTGGAACAAAAGCTCAATATAACTTTGATTCCTCTAGTTCACTAACTCATTTGGATCATTCTTCATGTCTTCCTTTTTTTGCCATTCAAATATTCTACTATTTGTTGGTTAGACTCGTGAAGGTTTAGTATAAATTCCTTGATTTTAGGTTCTAATGGCTACTCTTCATCAAAGGTGTCCATGACCCTTTATTCTCCTCTGGATATTCTTATTCTTCATGTTGTTATTTAATGATAGTAGAGGAATATTACTTTTGAAATACTCTTCTTGATCTACTATGAGTATCATTTCGATCAAGAGGATCTTTTTGAAGAAAAAATCATCTCAACATCGTAAGGGGGTTGAGGCATTTTATTGTTGGGATTGGGAAGCGATTGTGTAGGTATTTAAGAGGGTGTGGATCTTTGAGATGGTTTTGGAGGAGTTGGATGATATTTTTGCTGAGATTAATGTGTAGGATACCATGGATATTGAGGGAAAGATGGATTTCCCCATTTATGAGGCTAGTTTGAACATGGGAATTAAGGATATTGAGGTAAATATGGATCATCCAACTGAGGACGTTGCTGTTGATATGGATGAGAGAAGGAATGGCATAAGACCCCTGATATGGTTGAAAAGTTTGGGTAGGACAATATGATTGTTGATACAAGTTGATAGAGTAGAGATTCTTCATATCTCCTTCTAACTTCTCTTCCAAATACTCTTCTTCTACCTACAAAAGTGAATGGTGGAGGGTTTGTTGTATTGAAGATATATATTTTTTTCCTTTTATAAAAAAATTGAATGAGAGATGCCTAATGCAATTTTTTTTGTTGCAGAAAATACCAATTCATAAAATAAAGAAGGAATCATTACAAGAACAAGAGAGTGTTTACTTTTATACCCTCTCTGACAATGATGCAAAAAAGTGATGAGCCCCATTATTGGAACAAAAATGTTGCAACTCTTGAGGCTACGAACTTAAATTATTAACCCAAGGTTCATATAAAATCAAGAGGGGTCAACACTGTGTTTGTTGCATGCACTTCCCTCTTCCTAGTTTGACTCCATTTGATGTAGGTGAAAGAATGGAACGAAACAAATTAAAAGCCAAAAATATCTAGGTATGCTGCCAATCCTATGTTGTAAAAGGTAAATAACAATAATAAAACCTATTCTATATTTGTTGGAATGTAAATGATAGAAAGAGAATCTATTATATTTGAAAAAATTTCAAGCACAATGGAAACCAAGGAAATATATTCTATTTTGTAGGAAATGAATGTCCTAGATTACTCTTGTAAGAAGGAAATCACACTTTGCTTAAAGTAAATTATGGAAAGGAAATCTAGACTAATTGTAGGAATCAACATTTAAAAAGAAAGAAATGTAAGAGATAAATGGTGACCTAACCAAGCCTTATATCAACCAAAGTGGTTTCAGAGAAATCATAGGATATAAATCTATTTTTACCATGAACTTGAACTAAGTCTGGGTAAGGAAGATCTCAAAAACAAATTGCTACATCATTGCTACATCATGATTGTTTCTCGAGTCAACTTGCCAAATGCCTAAGGAAATAAAATGAAAATGAGATGGGCTAATTTTTTATATTAATTAGGATTTCCTAAGACTCCAATCCAAGTTGATTCACTCCAAAATACCCTTTTTAAAATGTGCTAAAAATAGTAGAAAATTACAGCTCTAAAAATTAGAAATTTTAGAGTCAGTGAGCAAGTGAAGCTACCAAATACCTAACCGGATCAAGTGAAAATTCTATGGGATAAAGTTTTTTATTTTGTTGTATTTCTTTTAATATTAAATCCAATTTTAATAAACTTTAAACAATATCCCTATCACTTGCTAAAATTTGTGGAAAATTACTATTATTTTGCTACAAGATACTTCCTGAAATTCCAAAATTATGAACTAGTAAACCAATCCAAGTATCTCAGTGATGAATATGAATTTGGAAAGTTGTTATAAGTATGCATCATACTTGTAACTATATAAATTACCTTTAAAACCACTTAAATCATTTTACCAAGCTAACCTACAACAAATGAAACATGAACACTAAGTACGGAAATAAGAAATGCGAAGGAATAAAACTTTCAAAGAAATTGTACAGCAGGGTTCGGAGGCTCCCGAGATAGCCAATCCCAAGCATAATCATAGTCCTATGAATTGAAACAAGACTTATAACTTTAAAATGACACCGAACATCATTATTAGAGTCAATCCACGAAAATCTGTACTATAAATGAAGGTAGAACTGCAAAATAAGAAGTTTTCTTCACAAGAAGACTAAGAAACACATGTCGTGGAGGAAAATTAAAACCGATACTTATAAAAATTGATGCGAGAGCATCCTCCTTGAAAGGAGGCAACTTTCTCCTCCAAAAATCCATCAAAAATTGGATGTAGTTCCCAATAGTAGGAATCTTCATTAAATGGCAAAGAGCACATTCCTAGATTTTCTCAATCACCGAAGCTCCAAATTTTTTAAAATAATTTCATAATATCCTGCTCATTTATTATATAATCTTGTTCCATCCTATAGTAGGCATAAAGTCGCTCTATTATCTTATTCAAAATTTACTCTAATTCTATCAATATTCTGCAAAAATAAATAATTTAGGCATACAATATGCAATTATCTTTAAACCTTCCTAGTGAACACAGTATATATTAAAAGCATGTCGTTAAATAAAAATAGAGAGGCTGGATGTTATAAAATATGGTCACATGGGCCTTAAATTGTATCTAATTTGGAGGTCCATCTACAATTAGGGTTTTATTCCCCTATAGCCATCATTCCAACCAATGGTAATTACCCGATTCATCACTTTTTGGAAAAACCATTTCATATATATGCCCCGTAAAAATTGGAGTCCTAGCAAGTCAATACCTTAAAAATTAATAAAATATACTATGTTCATCATGGTTGATAAAAAATAATAAAATAGTCATTGAATATTTTTGTAGAAGATCTGAGATGTGATCAAAATCTACTGAAATAGTTGATTGGTTAACCTCTAGCTATGATAATTCTATATTTGGGCATTTACCAATGGAGAGCTATACATGATCCCAACCTTTTTCCTTGTCTTTGGAATCATAATTTTCCCATTCACTACTACCACATGTTGCACAAAAGAAAGAAAAAGTTTGCATCCTTGTTTCAAGCATAGCATTATGTAATGATTGAATTGAATAAAATTCATGAGTACATTGGATTATTTTTTTTCATATAAATGTGTTCAATCTACATTGACCACTCCCCCAAAAAAATCTATGTACCTGTGATTCTTGGTTGATGGGTATTCTCGTGTTGTTTCTACCCCCATAACTGAACAACACTTGTTAATAATGGATTTTCTAGCTTGAATGATCAAAGTAGTAGTGAATTAATTAATTCCATGTGTAATTTAGTTTTAATGCATGATTTGGTGCCACCATGACCCCATTTCCCATTCTCGATCTTAATATGCTTCCAAATATGTGGTAGCCTTTTTGTTTGTACAAAATATGAAGCCATTGAAATACACATGCATTTTTGAATTGGCCAATGCAGCCACCTAACCAAATTTAGTGTTGATAATTGTGTATATTATTTTCCCTCAAGTGATTGTAGAACAACTTCACTACTATTTGGCCCATGCCCATATGCAAATTTTTCCATCATACTTACCTTCTTGGACTCAGAATATTGGCCTTTAATTTCATTTTATGGTTGAATGGTGTAGTTCTCTAAAAAATGCAACATTGGTAATATAGTACCAATGTAAACATATCTCTACATAATAAAAAAATTCATCTTGTTGTCAAGCCATATGGACATGTTGGACATATTGTAAGATATTTTCATATTTAGATATAAAAATACATTGTTAGAATGTTTAAATCCTACCATAAAACTAGAATTTCAATGAAAAGAAGGATATTGTTAATGTACTCATCACTAACCTAGGAAGTGGCAATTTTTATTATTTTTCATTCATTGCCTCCTTTGACATCATATGTGACATATTTAAAGTTTTACAAGTTAAACTCCTTCCTCTATAATTCATAACTCATGTTTCATATGAATGAGATTTCTCAGTAATTCCATTGCACCACAAGTTCAAACTTTCCCCTCTAAGAAATGTTTTGGATAAAATGTACCCCCACCAGAACATGTTCAAAGGATATTATGAATAAATGTTTTAATTATGTTTGTGGAAGTATAACTCAACATTTTTGCATAAGGGTGTTATGATATATATATATATATATATATATATATATATATATATATATATATATATATATATAGATATATATATATATATATATATATATATCTGTGTGTGTGTGTGTGTGTTTCATAATAGTAAGGCTATTCAATTTGGTATTGGAAACATGTGTTAAAATTTTTGTATATTCTAACATGCCAAGGTTTTCATTTCTCAAATAAACATTGGCCCAATTTATGTGAAAAATATGCATTATTGAATCTTTCATAAAATTCTATCTATGTCAAGTTAAGGGAGTATTCAATGTGGGTTTCATCATCATTGGAACACCTTCTTAATTTTATTACATATTTTTGGTTAGAATAAGGTCTAGTGTTCTCATGCCAAGATATGTTCACTAGCGTAATTAATTTCATATTAGAATGTGGTGGCCTACCAATGAAGACCCAAGAGTTTTCTTTCCAAACTATGTCGAGGATATCAAGTATAATAAAATACTTTTGAGGGCTTTTGACATTGTATTTAATGGAACGGAATTTGTGTTTTATCAAATGATGCTCTAATTTTATCTTCTTAACAACTAATTATGTTAAGTTACAATAGAATGTATTATAGTCCTTGGATCAAGTTGTATTACGAGTTTTTTTAAAGGAATCCATAATTTTTCTAACAATATGGTTAATTGTTTCTATATTTTTCATTATTTTAATGCCTAGAATTCTTGTAACATTAGTTAATCTCATAGGTTTTAACAAGGGCACAAATAATTGGGATTTTTCTACATTAGTCTCTACTTCAAAGTATTCTTCGATAATTTTATGGGAATGGTAATCAGTAGTTTATTTAGGTAGCTTAACTTCAAGAAATTATAAATCATTCCCATCCATCTAAAATCCATTTAAAATTATTCGTCGCCTAGAGCCTAATCTAGGTTGGGTTGATAGACTTATATTGTAAAACCATTAACTTAATTTTTGTGGATTTGCATTTGTTGAATGTGACATGATGTGCTTAGCGGTACATTGTCGAATGTCACATTGTTGAAAAAGAGGTTGCATCATATGAGATTCATTATCTAAATTTCGTGCACCTATCTCCTCTCTAATTTCATCCATACTACAATTAAATCTAGTAAAATCTATCATCATGTTGTCATCCACAACATTTTTTCTACTAAAATATTAATTTGAAATTCATCTCTTGGGATGAAAGATGGATTATCCTTTTCTAAAATTATGTGTTTTTCCATACCTACTGTGGCCTTTTTTGTTGCTTCACTGATCTTTTCTATGGATTTACTTTTTTTTCTTGAGGACTTTATTTTCCAAAAAGTATGGTTCCCCTTGCTTAAATCGATTATAATTGCAAGGACATGAAAATTTTCATTCAATACAAAGTAAAAATATTAATTTCCCTCCAACTACAATAAAATGTCTTCCACTTATAAAAGAAAAATAATTGTCCCCCGGCCTTACAAAAAGGACAAAATTGTCTTCGAATTCCAAAAAAAAATGCCTCCAATTCAATGAAAACAGAAAAATTATTTTCTAATTCCTTCAAAAAAGGATAATTATTTTCAAATTTCTCAAATTTCCTTTTTAATTGTATAACAATTGTCTTCTCATTACATAATAATACCAGAAATTGATTTATGATAACACTAGTGTAAAAAAATATTATTTTCAGTTACATAAAATCTCATACCATATGTTAACGATCAAATCTCTTATGTGTTTGTTTACCAAATTTTTATTAGGATTTTGGGTGTCTGACATGTTCACCAGCTTAATAATAGTACAAAAAGAAAACATGCATTCCTATGAAAACACATACAATTAATGTCCAAGTATTCCCAACAATAGATATACTTTAGGAGACTAATGTTTAGAGAAATAACTACCCTACCTATATTCCTCCCCCACCTTATTATGTTATCTTAGCAATGGAATGACCACATATATAGTTTAGAATGCATACACACCTCCCTCTATCCTTTCCCTCGCCCTTTCTCTCTTTATTTTCCCCATCAACTCTCTCTATATTTTCCTCTCCATTCTCTCTCAATTTTTGTATCTCTCTCCTTCCCTCTTAGCTACTATCTCTCTATCTACCTACAACTCCATCACTACCCCTCTCCCTACCTCTCCCACCACTCTCTCTCCATCTCCTCTCCCCCCACCATATATATCTCTATATCCCTCCTTCTCTCTCTCTTTGTCTCTCTATCTCTCTCTCTCTCTCTCTGACTCATTGCCTCATTTTCCATCTCCCTCTCCCCCCCCATTACTATCTATCACTATATCTACCTCCCTCTGTCATTTGGTCACTCTCTTATTTCCCGTCCAATCTCTCTCTCTCTCTCTCTCTCTCTCTCTCTCTCTCTCTCTCTCTCTCTCTCTCTATATATATATATATATATATATATATATATATATATATATATATATATATATATCTTTATCTTCCCTCCACTCTTTATCTCTTTATTTCCCTTTACGTATTTTTTTGTCTATCTCCAAATCTATGTCTCTCCCTCTCATTGTATCTCTCTCTTTCCCTCACTACCTCTCTTCCTCTATCTATATGTCTCTCTCATATTCCCCTCCACTCTCTCCCTCCCTCCCTTTATTCTTATTTCTTACTCTGTATCTCCACCTATATCTCTCTTCTTCCCTCTCCATCTCTCTCTATTTCCACTCAATACACCTATATCTCTCTTCTTCCCTCTCCATCTCTCTCTATTTCCACTCTCTCGACACTCTATGTTCTCCCTTGATATCCCTCCCCTGATTCTTTCTTTCCTCCCTCCTTGTCTCATTATTTCTCACAATCTATCGCAACCAATCTCTCTATTCTTCCCTCTATATATCTATCTTCTTCCACTATATCTCCCCCCTTCTCGTCTCTCTCAATCTCCCTCATCCTACTCTATTTATCCTCCCTCTATATCTCATTCCTTATCTCCCTTTCTCCCCCTATTATCTATCTCTATACTTCCATTTACATATGTTTATATATTTCTATCTCTTATCCCTATATATATATATATATATATATATATATCCCCCTATCTCCTTTTTTCTCTCCTTCTTAATCCCTTTCTATCTCTATCTTTCTCTCCCGTAAATCATTATATCTCTCTCTAACTCTCACTCTCTCTTTCTCTACCTCCCACACTCAATATCTTTGTTTCCTTTACATAACTTTTATCTCTCTATATCCCTTCATCCCTCTTTATCTATATCTCCCACAATCTCTCCTCCTCTCTATTCTCCTCACTCTGTCATATCTCTCTCCCTCCCTCCACCATCGTTGTATCTCTCTTTGCCTCTGACTTTCTCTCTTTTTCTCTCTTCCTACATCTCACCCCCCTCATATTCCCCCCTCATAATACTTATATTCCACAATATTTCCCCTCCCCCTCTCTTCTTCATATCTATCAAAATATTGCCCCCTCTATTTCCATTTTCCTCTCTCGGTGACTATATTTATTATTTTCTCATCCATCACTCTCTCATCCCCAACCTTCTAGTTTTGTCTATTTATCCCTCCCTATATTCCTATTTCTCTCCATTTCACATCACCTCTCTCACTCTCACTCTCTCTCACTCTCTCTTTCTATCTTCTCTCATCTCTCTCTCCTTCTCTCTTTCCTCCGTCCCACCCTTCTCTCTTCTTCACTGAATTTCTTTCTCTCTCTCTTTCCCCTCCTATATCTTAATATTACTTTCTCTCCCCCCTCCACTCTCTCCCCCTCTCCCACTCGCTTTATTTCTCACTCTTGATATCATCCTCCATCTATTTTTCCCTCTCTACCTTGGTCATCTTCCACTCTCCCTCCCTCCCTTTCTCCACTCTCTCAACATCCACCTCCTCCTCTCTCTCCTCCCTCTTTTTCTTCTTCCCTCTCTCTTTCTGACCCCCCACTTGTTATCTGTTTTTTTCCATTTACAAATTTTCCCTTGTATCTCTATCTCTTCATCCCTAATTATATCGATTTCCATTAGTCTCCTTCTCTAATTCTCCCTCACTCCATTACTATATTTATCCCACTCCCACCCATCACTCTCCCTCTAAACCACTAATTATATCTCTTATTCTCTCCCTTATTTTCTATCGTTGTAACCCTCTTTCCCCACCACAACACTTTCCTCCCTCTATATCCTCCTTATAACTTTACAAATTTTCCTACTTATATTATTGCTTTACTTTGTATCACCAATGCATTCTCTCTCCCTTTCTTTGTCCATATTGACCTCTCTCTCTCCCCCCTCTCCAACTCACCCTATTCTCTCCCTCTCTCTCCCTCCCTCCATCCCTAATCCCCCCATGTCTCCCTCTCTCCCCCATTACATTATTCTCTCTCTGCTCCCTCCTTCTCACCTCTCTCCCTACTTTTTTACTCTCTCTATCTCTCTTCCTCCCTCTTTATCTCTTTCTTATTTCCTATTCCTCTATCTATATTAACCCCATTTCTCTCTCTCCCCATAAGTATATATCTTTGTCTTACTAATTGTTCATGTCAATCACCATTCTCTCTCTCTTTCCCTTCCCCTCTATTCCTCCTTCCTGCTTCAACTATTTCTCCATCCCTCAATCCCTACCTAGCCCATGTTTCAATAAAACCCACCTCTCTCTCTCTCTCTCTATCCATATCTGATTTTATCTCCCTCCATATATTCTTATTTATTATTTCCTCCATCCCTCTCTCTCCCTCACCCCATTTACTCCAACCTTTTCTCTACCTCCCCCTACTCTCCTTATATCTTTCCCCTTACTTGCTCTCCCTCTATATTTACTAAACTATATCTCACTCCTTCTTTCTCCCTCCTATTCCCACTCTCCATCCCCCTATCTCCCTATATCTATTATCCTCCCACCCTCTCTCTCCCATCTAACTCTATATTTTTCAATCCCTCTCTTCTAATCTATCTCTTTATCTCACAAATCCTCTTTCTCTCACTCTCTCCATATACACATCTCTCCCTCCCCCTCCCTCTTTCTTTAAATATATGTATTTATCTTCGCCCTCTTTCTGTCTCACCCCCTTCAATCCCCCTCTCTATATTTCACTCCCTTTGTCATCTCTCTCTCTCTTATTGTCTCTATTTCCATTTGCCCCCCTCCTTGATCTTTATTTGTATATGATATTATATCTCCTTCTCTCTCTCACCACACTCTCTCTCCATATCTATTTATCAATATATCACTCCCTCCTCCTCTCACTAACCATCCCTCTCTCTCTCTCCCACTTCTCCTTCACTCACTCATTATTTTCTCCACAAAAATACCACTCCAATTCTCTCTCTATTGTGTAGCTTGATCTTTATCTACCTCTCTCTCCCTCCCTCACTCACTCCCATCCAACTCTACTCTATCTCCCCCCTCTCTCATTATTTATCTGCCTATCTCTCTTGCATCTTATTGAAGCCTCGAAAATCATTGCTACAACGTTGGGGGAAAACCACCCGGTCCAGACATTTCTTGGAAGCTCCTTTTCCATTTGGTGTAGTGGCTCCGACTGGGGGTAATGGGACCAGTTTCCAAATATAAATTATGATAGTGCTGATGGGGTGATATATGATAGTTCAGAGGAATGTTTAAGCTAAAATTAATCTAACCTAAGCTAATATTCACATGCATATATCCTAATTTAGACACTAACTAGCTATGACTATACCCGAGAATAAAATTGAGACATGCGATCTATAATAATGTCCTAAATCAATTGGTAATAAAGATCATTCAACTGCAACAATAAGTGAAATCATTTTAACAATAATCATTTTGGATAAATAGTTAGTCGAAATGATTGTGAAAGATATATCGCATAAGAAATTATTCATATATTCAACATAAAATTTAGGCCATCACCATACAAAAGTGCAATAATTCTAACCAAGCTTTTAAAATTTCATACATAAACAATTTGAAGAAAAATTATTGCTTAATACATAAAAAAAAACAAAATCACGAGATAAAAGTACCATTTGTCATAAGTTATGGTCATGTGTCTCAGCAATAGCGACCTACTTCCAATCAATCCAACACCATCTAAGAGTACAAAAGTGTAATTTTAGTAGAGGATGCGAGATAAGATAAAAATAAATATTGTTCCATTCATTTCACGAGAACTTCCTCAAAGGGACAAAAGTGCATGTTTTGAAGATTGTTTCTGATAAAATTTCTGGACCTCTCTCTAAATTCATGAGATGGGTTTAAATAGTAAACTATAAATCCTAATAAGAGATTATTACAAAAATAGTTGAGGAGGTTTAAACGACCTTCCTCAAATTGTGCAAAATAAAACAAAAATAGAAATTAAAAATGGTGACTAACTCCTTTGCATTTGATCTTTGAGATCACAGATGTCTGTCATGAGTTTGAGTTGTGTACGTCAGCTGATTGCAGATTTCAACTGCCTAGTGAACACAACATCGCTTAGTGCACCGTTTTCTATGTGGAAGAGGTTAGGAGTCATAGGGTTATCCACTGGCTGTAATGTTTAACTAAATATTGCCAGTACGCTTCCCAGTTTAACCTAGTCATTTTCCTAATTTCTTCCTCTTTTTCTCATGTTCTAGCCTCCACTGTTGTTCGAGTTGTTTGACATTCGGAAGAAAACCTAGTACAGACTCTACCACTAGGTTTGCGATGTGTAGATTTTCATTGTTGTTTTCAATAACAAAGTTTTTTGTTACTACTACGACCGTTGTTTCCTTTTCTGCTTGTCTAAGCTGAGAATCGCAGCCTGCAAATAAAATTTCTTTATGTGACTCCTCCAGTATAGGAAAATCGACCTTCCTCCCATCCTTTGAATTCTACCAGGTGATGAAGTCAGAAATTATTTTCAAGACTTCATCATATTTGAGTCTCATGTCATTGACTTGACATGTTAACTTGTCACTAGTCTTGCAATAACGACTCAACTGTGAGACCTTCTGGCATAGAATTTTCTTTTGGTGCATTAGCTAGGAGTTAAGGCTGAGCGCTTCAATTATAAACTGATCAATATTTGGATTGTCCTTATACTTATCTATTAATTCTTGTATTTGCACTTTCTTTTCTGCTAAACTGGCCTGATGTTTTATTTGCAACTACTCGAATTCTTGTTGGAGTTTGGCTATTTGTAATTCCGCTTATTGGTTATATTTTTATTGCTCTTACTGTTCTTCAAAAAATAGAATTTTATTTTCCTTTTCTCTGAGTAACATTTGTACCTTTTTTGCTTTATCAGTAGTTGTTGTAGCGTAGGATCCTGCAAACTAAGATAGTCTAGTAAGGCTGTCAGATGGGTCGATGGGTGAGTCTTTCCAGACAATATCCATTGGTTCATTATCGAGAGTAGTAGAAGTTGTAGCATCCAAATTCCTCTTCTTTCTTTTCCTTTTGATGAAAAATTTCTGGGTTGGGCTATAGAACACATCTAAAGGAGGAATCTCCTCAATTCTCAAAACAATTTCAGAGGTACAAGTGGCAGGAATGTTCTCTACCTCTTGAGTACTTACAGTTTTCTCTACTGTAATTTCTTGAGTTGTTTTATGTTGCAGAGTCTGTGGCTCAGGTGATTATTTCTCTATATGGAGCTTTTTGTTAAAATGCTTCCATTCTTTCTCTAAATCAATCACCAGGGTTTTTGTTGACTGGGTGGAGGTGGAGTGAATTTCAACCTATTTTTTAGCTGAGGTTTGCTCAACTGTATTTCCTGTAGATTCGGTTGTATCCTTTTTTGACTCCTTACTTTTGCTTCCCCCATTATGTGACTATTGTTCTGATTTATACGACTCCTTGGTAGACTTCTCTTGGGATTCTCCTTCGGAATCATCCTTAGAATTTTCTCTCGAGCTTCCTTCTAGGCTTACGCTGGGAGTCGGATCCCTTATTGGTTCAATTAGTAATTGGTCCAATGAGACTTTTAACAATATCCTTTCTCTGTATTCATGAAATTCTTCAAGCTCTTTCAGGTCAAAAAGTAGTGATGACATGTGCTTCACCTCTGTGAATGTCTCTTTCTATAGGAAGATGTCATCAAATGCATGTTCCTCATGACTGAATACCTTCACTTTCACCATGGTAGTGAAGTCTTTGGCAGTGCCATTTGCGTCATACTGCCTTCTTGGGAATTTAGGAAATTTTATAGATTGCATGATCTCTGCTTCTTTCAATGCATGCCCTAGATCGTGCAGTGCAAATTCTGCACACTGTAACAGAAATGTGGGCCAAATGGCCTTTTCTGCTTCCTTTAATCCTTTGCTCAGCCCATCCTCACTAGTTGTTTGATAGGCTATCTCTCTAGACATCAATTTGTTTGTAACATATTATGGGAGGACATGAAGTGAGGTAATGCCTACGAAAACCATGATATATGTGAATGTTTCCTCCCCAAACAATGTCACCACTGGGAGGATATCTACCTCGGTCTCCTTAGAAAACCTAGGGGCATATCAGTTGTAAACCAGTTTCTGGATAGGCAGCATGACTCCATGAAAAATTTTGTAAAAATGTGGGTGAAACTAAGACTCCCACATGTCCTTATGATATATATGAATGGGAAATGGATCTTTCATCGTCCACTTCCATCCCATGATAGGAAATTTTGATCCAAAATAAATTGCATCCATCACATAGGCACTCATAAAAAATGGAGGGTAAACCCTTGTTGAGACACTCCTTTTCCTCTTATAATTGATAATTTCCTTTTCTAAATTATCAGACAAAATTTGGGCCCAATTCATTATGGTTGTGTTTAGGACTGAGTCTATTAATGAGAGCTATTATGGTGAAAATTTACTGCTATCAGGCTTGCCAAACATCCTATATAGCATGGCTGTTGCAAAACTATGGGCAGGAGAAATAGAAGTAGTAGATTACATACCCACTTTGTCCTTTTTTATCTTTCCCTCATTATTTGACCAGGTCTGGGTGACATCTGCTGGGTCCTCGTTCTCTTTAGCAAACTTCTCAAGGAACTATTTTTTAGATGGCTTGTGGCTCTGGTAGGTGGTACATAAGTCGTAGGTTGTCTGGAAAAAAACATCGATAACCTCTTGGCTTCTATTCTTAAATTATCTGTTTGAGATGTCGGCCTGATCAATAATTCACTTGACCATATATGTGTAAGGGATTAATTTTGGGCGCGTGGCTATGCGATGCAGAAATGAGCATGTCATCTAAAAAATGGTGGCATCTGAAGAAACACGAGCATGAGCTATGACCTTTGTTTACAGAGGTCTTGTTTCCTCTTATTCTAATAAATCATACATGGTTTCCCATGTAGAGTTCCCTCCTTCTTTGTTGCATGTAGTATGTGTGAATAAAGGAGTCATTTCTGATTTCTCAAATGAAAACGCCTTTCCCTTCTTTTCCATTGCTCCAAAAGACACATTTTGTGGATTTTCCCTGAAAATGGATAAAAACGGCAGCGATCGGATATACAAAGATAAGAATCAACATAATATGGAATAATACAGATAACTTGAAAATGTGATAAGAAAGGGGTTTTATTTGAACGCAAGTGAGAAGATATTGTATCATGCTGGATGGCTTTTCACACATAAATGCCATTAAACTTTACTAAATGCCCGATAATGCTTTGTTATCTCTTAGCTTTAATGCTCATTAATGTTCGCATCATAAGTTGGAAAGAAATATTCTAGGGTGACAAGCCTTTAAATTGCGAAAATGTCGATTTTGCGATTTGCGAAGAAATATCGTAGATTGCATTATCGCATTATGTTTGTATGTATTTCCTTATCGTTTATGAAAGATGCAATATGTAGGCTACTTACTATTGTTTCTCCGAGATGCGAGATGAGGGCTGCTTACTATTGTTTCCAAAAATATCTCATTTGTTAGGTTTTCTTGTAAAAAGTGTCTTTTATTAAGTAGCGAACCTAAATACTTGTCTGTAACTTATCTCGGGAGTGGGTCCGGGTTTCAATCACATTTCGCAATCTCAACAGATGGTAAGTTTTCAATGTTCTTCTAAATGTTCAAAATGCAATGCAATAAAGAAGATGTTGTCATTGCAATTTCGCATCTCGCACATTTTAAGGTAACATTTTAAGGTGTGTCTTCTAAGAATAGCGATATGGGATGCGGGCCTCAGTTTTAATAAAAATGGCTTAGGACTTAGTTTATATAAGAAACGTACTAGTTTCGAAGTGTTATAGCGTGAAGTCCTCTTTTGATCGCTTTTCACTATATTTGGTGGATTAGCAAGGTCTTCAATCACATTTGATCATGCGATATGTAGGAAAGGCAGACATTTACTAGGTTTTTGGAAAGGTGTTTGATTGGTATCTCGTTTTATTCCAAAATTTAATAAGGAAAATGCCTAAATGCTAAACTTATTTTTGGAAGGATTTTTTAAAGGCTCCCCATGTATTAATGTAATATCGACTACTACTATTAACAAATGGGTGGTTGTTGAATAGCACAACAATTGGTGATTCACTTGGAAGAATGAGTTATCTCTAATAATTTTTTGAAATTTCTAAAAACTTCCTAAATAAAGATGGTTTAGAAAATAAAAATTACATGAAATATAAGATAATTCATACTGCTCTTTGAATATTTAATCAACATCCACTTAACTGTCATCCTTTTGATTATTTCTTACATAAGAAAGTTACTTTGTCTACATCAATCATTACTTGGTTTTAAAGATAAAAATAGGGAGGCTCTTCATAAATCAGTTTTTGGTATACTCAATTTTCATAGAGAGAGCCTCTCCTACTAGCAGGCGTTTATAGCTTCGACATGATTACCTTTTAACTAGCAATGATATAGTGTCCCACCTAGGTCAGAATATCATATTTGTATACTTATTTCCTTTTATTTTATGAAACAATTATTTTTTCTTCAAAATTTCATTTTTAGCCCTTAAAGGACAATGTCTTCATTTGGTGACCAAAATCGACAATGCCATTCACTTGATTATAACTTAACTGAACAAGCTAGCTCTTAATGAGACCCCTTGTCTTTTGATTAATACAATCTCAAGCCATTACCTTGTTTTGATATGTAGTATTGGTAATGTCAGCTAGTTATAACCTTATGATCATGGTAACTCTGCTCTTGATGAGACCTCTTATCCTTTAAGTTTTAATTATATTTTAGAATTACACTCTAAAAAATGAAAATTGAATAGATGGGGAGAATCATTGGCACCTTAAGAGCTTCTGGATGACAATTATAGAGTTTAAAGATGTTTTTCTGTAGAGAGACATTATTTTGCTATGGATATTTTTCTTGAATGATGTAGAGGCAAGGTTCATTTCTAAAGTTAAGCTTCATCAAAGATCAAATAATTTTGGCAGAGAACAAGCAATTTTAGAGCAACAAAACTTAACCATATATTTTATGTGTGAAATTCATTTTCATAACAATCTTTACTTATACAAGTGAAAAGTCGAAAATAAAAAAGAGACTATTATTTGTAAAGCCAAAATGAAATGTTTTTCAACTTGTATTATTATTTCTAGAAAAATAAAATAAAGGAAATAATATATAGAAAATCGAAGCAATCATATTCTATGGAAAATATTTTTTTAAGATCTGCCCATTAACAAGTAAAGATTTTCTCTTGCCTGATAAATCATGCAATAAAAAGCTTGATGAGCCTATTTGTTCCAAAATCTAAAACGGGCCAAGCCACATTTGTTGGAACTTGGTATGCTTACATTTTTCGTCATGGGTTTTATCCCATTTCAATGCTAGGTCTCCAAGTTGAAAAGATTTTGAACTTACAGAATTTGAATCAAAGGAAGCTTTGACTAACTGTTGATGATGTGTGTGTTTGATTCTGACATTTTCCATTTCTTCTTAAAGTTTAAGGATTTGTAACTGTCTAACTTGCATAGAAGAGCAAGGAGTTTCTTCAACGAACTGAACTAGGGCTAGAGAGGGAATAGCTACATTTGTATGTAGGACGACTTCTTTCCCAAAGATCAAATTAAAAGGAGAAGTGCCAATGGGGGCCTTCTGAGTTATTTGACCTTCCCATAGAGAAAAGATTAAAGACTTATGCCAGTTCTTCTGATTTTGGTCAATGGTTCATTTAATAATCCTTATGAGATTTTTTATCTGTAGATTCAACTAACCCATTTCCCTGTGGATAATAGTTAGCAGAGTATTTAAGATTACAACCTCTTTCAAGAGAAAATTCTATCATAGCATTTCCTGAAAAATAAGATGCATTATCAAACATCAGGGAAGATGTCAGACCAAATTTAGTAATGATAAATTGATTGGTGAATTCAATGATGTTCTTAGAATTAGCTATTCCACCCATTTTGGAAGTAATCATTTGCTGTAAGGATATATTTATGCTGCTTAGAAGAATGAGGAATGATCTCACCTATTATGTCCAATCCCCATTGATCAAATGGTTGTTCAATATTGACTGGCTGTAATGGTAATGCGGGTTTTCTCTGTCTCCTAGAAGCTGTCTGACAAACTTTATATATCCTTACATAAATGTGTGTTTCCTTGAATAATGTTGGCCAGTAATAGCCAATGTGTAGGATTTTATGAGCGGTGGTATCTCCTCCAAACTATCCACCGGTTGGCCCACCATGGAGTTCCTGGAACACCTTTTCTGCCTCATATTGTTCAATACACCTAAGTAAAATAGATTCATAATTTATTTGAAACAACACATCATTGACGATTTGATATTTTATAGATTTTAGCCTCAAGGCCCTTCTCTTCTTATAATTTAATTATGTTGGGGCATATCCATTTCTTAAGTAAAATATGATATCAACATAACTTGACTCAGTGTCGTTAAGGCTTACCTCATAGACTTGTACATCATCATCTAAGTCTTGTAGTGTTGATAAATCAGATGCTCCTACTAACATCCTGCAAAAACCTTGACCTTTTACAATTTTTCTGGTCTAATTTCAATGTCATATTCTTGCAGAGATGTCACCCAATTTGTTCTCTCCCCTACATCGCTTTATATCAACAAATTTCTCACTACTGAGAATGGAAATATTAATTTGGTGTGGGTTTTGAGGAGAAAAGGTTTGAAGTGTTTTATTGATTTGAAAACATCAAAACCTTGTTTTTCAACATCTGAGTAATTCAATTCAGCCCCCTGCAAATTGGAGCTAAAGAAAGAGATTGGGGCTTCAACTTTTTCTTCATTGACTTGTGTCAATATGGCTACATACGATTTCTTGGAAGTGAAAGTATATGGAATGAAATGATTAGAAAAATTCGGAGTTGCTAAAGAGGAAGCATTAATGATTTCTTATTTAATCAAATCAAAAGCTTCATGTTCTATGTGTCCCCATTTAAAAAGATATTTTTTCTTTATCATAGATTGAAGAGGTAAAAAAAATTCGTGAGAAGTCAGGGACAAATCTTTTAACAAAATTTATTTGACCTAGGAAAGATTGCATTGATTTTTTGTTATGAGGTAAAGGAATTAAATATATTTCGCTTATTCTATTACGGTCAGTGTGAATCCCTACTTTGGATACAATGAATCCAAGGAGTTTTCCTTCACTTAACATGAAGAAAGATTTCTTAGGATTAAGAGAAATTCCATACCTTTGACAATGTTCAAAGATTTGTTTTAAATCTCTTAGATGATTACTGCACTTCTTGGAATATACAGTTATATCATCTAAGTAGATTACTATTGATTTGCTTAAAAAACCGTTGAAAGCTATGTTCATGGCTCTTTGGAAAGTAGCACTAGCATTAATTAGTCCGAATGGCATCTTCTGATAAGAATAAGTTCCCCATTTTTTCCTGAGTGTAGTTTTCAGCTGGTCATCTGGATGTACTAGGATCTAATTATAACTTGAGAATCCATCGAGGAAAGACATTAGTTTTGAGCCTGCAACTGATTGCAATATTTGTTCCATAGAAGGCAATGGAAAGTTGTCCTTTTGGAATGATTTTTTCATATTGCAAAAGTCTATACATATCCAGATATCACCGTTCTTCTTTCTGACTGGGACAAGATTGGAGACCCACTTTGAGTGTCTGACAGGGAAAATAATCTTGGCTTTCCGCAGTTTGTTTAATTCAAACTTAATCTGATTTTCTAAATTAGGATGGATTTTTCTTAATTTCTGTTGAACGGGTTTTTCATTAGATGTCATGGGGATAGTATGTTGAATAATAGAAGTGTCATACATTTTAAGATCTTCATAGTTCCATGCGAATACATTCTTATATTTCTTCAACAAACGTATAAAGGCTTATTTCTCATCTGACATAATTCCGAGGCCTAGATTAATATTTTGTGGTTTTAGATTAGTTCCAAGGTTAATCAATTCAAATGTCAGAGTTGAAATCTAAAGTTTTGAATTGGTGGGTCGTTTAAATCAGCCCTTGAGGTCATATAAATCTTCAAACTTAACCACATACTTTGGTATAACATTATTGGTTGTTTCTTCCTTAAGTTGGTTGCCATGTTGGTCTTCGTCAACTATCTGGTCATAATAAGAGCCTTCCGATGTCAAAAATATTATGATATCTAGATCGTTATTAAAGAATCTCAAGTTGGTGATATTGTCAGGAATAAAAGGTCTAAAATTTAATTCAATAGAAAAGTGATCAAGACTATAATCTCCTGGTGGAATAAGCTTGGAAGCCACATTAGCTAAGAGATCGGTGCTTGCGTTTTGGAGTCTCGGAATTGGGGAAATATTAAACGTTGTAAAGTGGGAAGTCATGTCTTTGACTAATGATTGATAGTGTTTCAAATGTCCCAACAAACAATGTATAGTATTTCTTACCCATTTTATCACAATTTCTAAATCTCCAGACACTTGGAGGTGTTTGATATTAAGGAAAATAGATTTATACAAACCTTGAACTAATGCTTCATATCCAATAGTGTTGTTTGTGCAGTCAAATTTAAATCTCCATGCTAACATAGTCTTTTCCCCTTCTGGGCTAACTAATATGCATCCTGCTCCTGTTCCATCATTGGATTTAGATCCATCAAAAAATAATTTCCAAAATAAAGAGTGAAGTACAAGTTTATCTACAAAATTTACACACCTAGAAGTATTTGTTTGGGAAAAGTTTTCAACTTGAGATACAATGGAGTTTTCCAGGAGTGGTGAAGTATAAGCACTAAAATTTCCTAGAAATGATTCTACTCGGTAGTTTCCGATGATATTGTTGCTATACACAACTGGTTCATTTTCTCGTTCTAGCTCTATGACTATGTAATTTTGATGTTTTTCGCATCAACCCTTATTTGGTTCGGCTTTCCATTATAGGGAAGCAACATGTGAGACTAGTCAGTCGAAAAATAGGTGTGAAGATTTACTGACCAGTCTCTACTAAGGATTAAGCCATAGAACTTGGGAATTTCATCTACAAGAATGTCAATGACTTGACATACTGAGGTTTGACGAGATTCTAATGGTTACTTGATTAAGTTCCCCAACAACTTTGACTTCAGACCGATCCAATTGCACAATGCGTATAGCAGATATTTGGGGCTGAAATTTCAACTTTGCACAAACTATTCTAGGTAAAATGTTAGATGAAGCTTCTGAATCAACTAAATAGTTGTGTATGTTCCTATTAAAAATTTAAAAAGTAAGGAGAAATGGAGGAGTATGGGATTTATATCTTCCTCCAATCTGAGCTATGTCGGTTGGATCAATTTTGTTTAAATAGGTTCTAGGGGGTCTTCCCATTTCTTGGGCAGCTTGTGAGATCAGAACAATAGGAAGAGGTGAAGTAGGTACTGCTTTGAGTTCCTTAAGGAGTATATTCTGCTGATGATTCAATTTTCTAAGCTCATGAAAGATGATGTTTTCCCTAGTCTTTTTCATGTCATCAATAATATTATATTCCATTTCATCAGATATTATCAGGGTTTTCATTGAAGGTGAATAGTTCAATTGAGAAGGAGTAATTTAAGTGGATTTTGGTGAAGATTTCTTAACTATTTTTTTTTTCCTTGGGAGGTGGTGTTGAAGCCTTCTGCTTTAGATTTGTTTGCGGCAAATCAACAGGGTTTTTACTTCGAGTGGCAATAGGCAGTTCTTCTTGCGTTTCATCATTGGGAAGTATAAAATCCCACATACCTTGTAACTCTTCCACTTCTTCGTCATATGTGTCCTCTTAATTTGTTGAAACTTCATCTTCCTCTCCATCAGATTCAACATTTGATATAGAATTTGGAGGTTTAGGATCAGTAGGGGAATTCCTTTTAAATGGTCTAAAATATTTCTTAGAGGAAGTCTCTGCTATGTGTTTTTTAATATCAACCATTTCATTAGACATGTTTTTGAGGACTTTCTGAAAACCTTCAAGAGCAAAAGGATATTTTGGTGGTTTCTTCTTGGATTCATCCCTAAGAGTTACTTTCTTTGATTTTTGTTCTTCTAATGCGTTTTTCTTATCTACAGCTAGAATGTATTTTTCTACAGCTATTGCCACTTTCATATTTTCTGCCAAATTGGGTTTGGTATCTCTATCGACAAAAATAGTTGTGTTTGAAGGCAGAGTAGAAATATACCACTCATTTTGGACCTCATCACTAGGCTTAGATGCCGCTGGTATTTTATTCAATAATTTATTGAAGTGAGAGTTGAAGTCTTTTATTTGTTCTTTTGACTCAACTTTCAAATTGGAGAGATCATTGATTAGGGTAGCCACGGATCTATCATGTCCAAGTTTAGTTAAGAACTGCTCTTGGAAAACATCCCAGCTATTAATAGAAGCTAATGGTAAGGAGAAGTATGATGATCCTGCTGCACCTTGCAAAGTACATGGAAATAAACTTACAAATGCATATTCTTCTACTACTTCGTTCAAGTTAATGGACAACATAAAATTGCTTTTGTGTTCCTCAACTAGTAGGCCACTATCAGGATTGAACTTCAGTAATAATTTCTCTTGATGGGCTAGAAACAGATGTAAAATTGCAGCCATCCTAACAACTCTTGGATTTATCCATGGCCTTTGAGGAGGTAGAGCCATTTTTGATATCCAAGAAGAGGAAGATGTGGTGGTGGTTGAAGGTGATTGGGTATAGGAAGATGGAGTTCCAGAACCCATGTGAATCACGATCTAGAGTGGTGAGGTTGATGATTGGTCTTGGGATGATATGGATGGAATGAATGAAGATGATGATTGTGTTGAAGAAAGAGCCTCACTGTGAGATTCATAGGGTGTCTTCTTAGCTTTATTATGGCTTGGTAGAGGGAATTCGAATGGTGGGATTCCAAACTTTTCTATATGTGCTCAAGTTAACCATCGAGATGGGGTAAACTAAGAGGTAACACTATCTTGGGATAACTCAGATTCCTCTTGAGATATTGAAATCCCCTATAATTTATGAATCAAAGATTGGACTTCAGGGGCTTCGGTAGAAGAAGAATGATCGGGTTCATTTGGGATTTCCGCAAAGGGATTTGTTGTTGTTTTTACAAGTTCTTTCTTAGAATTAATAGATTTGGAATGCGATTGAGAAGTTGGAGGTGATGGTGAGGGAGTTTTACTCTTAGAATGGCCTGTTAATTTTGGTTTACTTTTCATTCACAGTCAGGCCCTCCTTCTAGCACCAAAAATGTTGAAGCCTCGAAAATCATTGCTTACAACATTGGGGCAAAACCATCGGTCTGGACCTTGGTTGGCAGCTCCTTTTCCATTTGGTGTAGTGGCTCTGACTAGGGTTAATGTGACCACTTTCCCAATTTAAATTATGATAGTGTTGATTGGGTGATATATGATAGTTCGGAGGAATGTTTAATATTCAAGTAATCTAATCTAAACTAATAATCGCATGCATATATCCTAATTTAAACTCTATCTAGCTATGACTATACCTAGGAATAAAATTGAAACATGTGATCTACAATAATGTCCTAAATCAATTGGTAATAATGATCATTCAACTGCAATAAGAAGTGAAATCATTTTAACAATAATCGTTTCGGATAAATGGTTAGCCGAAACAATTGTGAAAGGTATATCGCAGAAGAAATTGTTCATATATTTAGTATAAAATTTAGGCCATCACCCTAGAAAAGTGCAATAATGCTAACCAAGCTTTTAAACTTTTATAGATAAACAATTTGAAGAAAATTAATTACTTAATACATTAACAAAACAAAATCATGAGATAAAAGTACCATTCGTAATAAGTTTTGCTCATGTGTTTAAGCAATATCGACCTACTTCCAATCAATCCAACACCATCTAAGAGTACAAAAGTGAAATTTTAGTAAAAGATGCCAGATAAGATAAAAATAAATCATGTTCCATTCATTTCACCAGAACTTCCTCAAAGGGAAAAAAGTGCATGTTTTGAAGGTTGTTTATGATAAAATTTCTGGACCTCTCTCTAAATGCATGAGAGGAGTTTAAATACTAAACTATAAATCCTAATAATAGATTACTACAAAAATAGTTCAGGAGGTTTAAACGACCTTCCTCAAATTGTGCAAAACAAAACAAAAATAGAAATTAAAACATGGTGACTAACTCCTTTGCATTTGATCTTTGAGATAACAGATGTCTGTCATGAGTTTGAGCTGTGTAGGTCAGTTGATTGCATATTTTGACTACCCAGTTAACATGACACTAATTAGTGTTGGCACCATTTTCTGCGTGGAAGAGATTAGGCATGACAGGGTCATCCACTGGGTCATCCTATTGCCCGCCTCCATTGTTGTTCTAGTTGTTTGACATTCAGAAGAAAACTTGGTATAGACTCTCCCACTAGGTTTGTGATGCGTACATTTTCATTGATGTTTTCAATAACACAGTTTGCTCCAGATGCTGCGAGTGTTGTTTCTTTTTCTGCCTGTCTTAGTCGAGAATCTTCGTCTGCAAATAAAATTTATTTATGTGACTCCTCTAGTATAGGAAAATTGGCCTTCCTCCCATCCTCTAAATTCTTGTAGGTGATGAAGTTGGAAATTATTTTCCAGACTCCATCATATTCAAGTCTCATGTCAACGACTTGACTCGTTAACTTGTCACTAGCCTTGCTATAAGGACTCAACTGTGAGACCTTATGGAATATAATTTCCTTTTGGTGTATTAGCTGGAAGTTAAGGCTAAGTGCTTCAATTATAAACTAATCAATATTTGGATTATCCTTATACTTATCTATTAATTCTTGTATATGCACTCCCTTTTCTGCTAAACTGGCTTGATGTTTGATTTGCATCTACTCGAATTCTTGCTGGAGCTTGGCTATTTGCAATTTCACTTGTTAGTTAGATTTTTCTTGCTCTGACTATTGTTCCAACCGCAGAATCTTATTTTCCTTTTCTCTGAGCAACGTTTGTACCTCTGTTGCTTTATCAATAGTTTTTGTAGCATAAGCTCCTACAAACTAAGATAGTCTAGTAAGCTTGTCATATGGGTTGATGGGTGAGTATTTCCAAACAATATCCATTGGTGCATTATCAGGAGTAGTAGCATCCAAATTCCTCTTATTTATCTTCCTTTTAATGATATCTTTGTGGGTTGGGCTATAGAACACATCTAAAGGAGGAATCTCCTTAATTCTCAAAACAATTTCAGAGATAGGAGTGGCAGGAATGTGCTCTAGCTCTCGAGTACTTACAACTTTCTCTACTGTAATTTCTTGACTTGTTTTGTGCTATGGAATCTATGGCTCAGGTGCTTGTTTCTTTGTATGAAGCTTTTTCTTAGAATTCTCCCATTCTTTCTCTAAATCAATCACTAGGTTTTTGCTGACTGGGTGGAGGTCGAGTGAATTTCAGCCTGTTTTTTAGCTGAGGTTTGCTCAACTATCTTTTCTGTAGATTTGGCTATATCCTCTTTCTGACTCCTCACTTTTTCTTCCCCCATTTTGTGAATGTTGTTCTAATTTCTCTGACTCCCTATTAGACTTCTCTTAGGATTCTGCTTCAGAATCATCCTTAGAATTTTCTCTAGCGCTTCCTTCTAGGCTTACGCTGGGAATTAGCTCCCTTATTGGTTCAATCAGTAATTGGTCCAATGGGACTTTTAGCAATCTCCTTTCGCTGTATTCATGAAAGGCTTCAAGCTCTTCTCAGTCAAAAAGTAGTGATTACATGTGCTTCACCTCTGCGAATGTCTCTTTTTGTAGGAAGATGTCATCAAATGCATCTTCCTCATGACTAAATACCTTTACTTTCACCATGGTAGTGAAGTCTTTGGGAGTGTCATTTAGGCCATACTGCCTTCCTAGGAATTTAGGTAATTTTAGAGATTGCATGATCTCTACTTCTTTGGATGCATGCCCCAGATCGTGTAGTGCAAATGCTCCACACTGTAACAGAAATGTGGGCCAAATGGCCTTTTTCACTTTAATCCTTTGCTCAGCCCACCCTCAATAGTTGTTTGATAGGTTATCTCTCTATCCATCCATTTGGCTGAAACATAGTATTGGAGGATATAAGGTGATGTAATTCTTCCAAAAACCATGATATATGTGAATGTTTTATCCCCAAACCATTTGGCCACTAGGAGGATATCTACCTCGGCTTCCTTAGAAAACCTAGGGCCATCTCGGTTGTAAACCGGTTTATGGATAGGCAGGATGACTCCATGAAGTTTTTAATAAAAATGCGGGTGAAACTAAGACTTCCACATGTCCTTATGATATATATGAATGGGAATTGGATCTTTCACACTCCACTTCCATCCCATGATAGGAAATTTTGAACCAAAAAAAATTGCATCAATCACATAAGCACTCATACAAAATGGAGGGTAAACCCTCGTTGAGACACTACTTTTCCTCCTATAATCGATTATTGCCTTTGCTAAATTATCAGAAATAATTTGGGACCAATTCATGATGATTGTGTTTATGATTGCATCTATTAATGGCAGCCATTCTAGGGAAAATTTACTACTATTGGGCTTGCCAGACATTCGACATACCATGGCTGTTGCCAAACTATCGGGAGGAGAAATAGAAGCCATAGATTACATACCCGCTTTGTCCTTTTTGATCTTGCCCTCATTATTTGACCAGGTCTGGGTGACATCTGTTGGGTCCTAGTTCTCTTTGGCAAACTTCTCAAGGAACTATTTGTTGTAGGTGGCTTGTGGCTCTGGTAGGTGGTACATAAGACGTAGGTTGTCTAGCGAAAAAGATCCCATAACCTCTTGGCTTCTATTCTTAAATTCTTTGTATGAGATGTCGGCTTGATCAATAATGCACTTGACCATATCTGTGTAAGGGATTATCCTTCGCACGACTATGCGATGTAGAGATGAGCATGTCATCTAAAAAATGATGGCATCTAAGGAAACATGATTTTCAGCTGTAACCTTTGTTTCCAGTGGTCTGGGTTCCTCTTCTTCTAATAAATCATACATGGTTTCCCACGTAGAGATACCTCCTTCTCTGCTACATGTAGTATCTGTGAATAAAGGAGTCATTTCTGATTTCTCATATGCAACTGCCTTGCCCTTCTTTGCCATTTCTCCCAAAGACTCCTTCTGTGGATTTTCCCTAAAAATGGAGAAAAACAACAGTTGTCGGTTATATAGAGATAAGAATGAACGTAAAATGGAATAATATAGATAACTCGAAAAGGGTATGAGAAAGGAGTTTTATTTGAATGCAAGTGAGAAGATATCGTATCAAGCTCGATGAATTTTCACATGTAAATGCCATTAACCTTTACTAAATGCCCATTAATGGTTCGTTATCTCTTAGCTTTAATGCTCATTAATGTTTGCATCGTATGTCGGGAAGAAAGTTTTCAGGGTGACGATCCTTTAAATTGTGAAAATGTCGATTTTGCAATTTGTGAAGCAATATTGCAGATCACATTATCGCATTATGTTTGTATGCTTTTCCTTACCGTTTCTGCGAGATGCGATATGCGGGCTGCTTACTATTGTTTCTATGAGATGCAAGATGCGGGCTGCTTAGTATTGTTTCTGCACGATGCAAGATACAGGATGCTTACTATTGTTTCCAAAACATAGCTCATTTGTCAGGTGTTCTTATGTAAAGCGCCTTTTATTAAGTAGTGAACCTAAATACTTGTCTGTGATGTATGTCGGGAGTGGGTCTGGGTTTCAATTGCATTTCGCAATCTCGACATATGGTAAGTTTGTGGTGTTCTTCTAAATGTTTGAAACACAATTTGATAAGGGAAATTTTGTCATCACAATTTCGCATCTCGCAGAGTTTTTGTGCCTTCTAAGAATAGTGATATGCGATGCTGGTCTTAGTTTTAATAAAAATGGTTTAGGACTTAGTTTATATAAGAAACATACTAGTTTCGAAGTGTTATAGTGCAGAGTCCTCTTTGGATCGCTTTTCTCTAGATTTGGCAGATTACCAAGGCTTTCAATCACGTTTTGACCGTGCGATATGCGGGAAAGGCAGACATTTACTAGTTTTTTGAAAAGCTGTTTGATTGATATCTCGTTTTATTCAAAAATTTAATAAGGAAAATGCCTAAATGCTAAACTTATTTTTGGAAGGATTTTTTAAAGGGTCCCCATTTATTATTGTAATATTGACTACTACTATTAACAAATGAGGGGTTGTTGAATAGCACAACACATCCCTACCCCTTCCTCTATTTCTATATCCCTCCCTCCCTCACTCAGTTCATTCCTCACATCAACCCCCTCCATTTCTTTCCATCTCTCTCTCTCTAACTTCAAATGCTATGTCTATCTCACTCCATTTATCCTTCTCTATATTACCTCTTAAATTTACTTTAGATAATTTCATTTCTTCATTTGCATATTAAATTCACCCCATAACATCATATCACTATTCAGATTTACAACATTATTCAGCAACATATGCAGTTATATAGAAAGAATTATATCAATATCAATGTGGTGAAACATTAAGGGAAAATATAATAAAAGCATTCACACATAGAGACACCAAGATTGGTGGGAGGCTAAGCGCAAAACCCATTATGGGGAAAACCCTTTCAAATTCCTCTTCTTATTACATTGACATTGAGTCATTCAAAGAAAGAGAGTATAATGATCCATATCCTCAACCATAATCCTATCCAACAAAATCAACTAAACAACGTCCATGACATGAACCCAATAATGCTAATAATCAGAACCCTGTTTCAGAAGCCTGCGGTCAACTATCATTGTCATTGGACAACTTCTAAACTCTTTGATCAACTAACAAAATCTATAGTTCACTTATAAAACCAAACCCTAGGTTCCAACCTCACAAAGAGAGTGATGTGTATGCACCTAAAACCCTTCAATTAGCATGAGCCTGTGTGTCTGTGCTTATGACCAAAAACTGCATATTCCATGGCTGAGTTTGGATCCAAATCTCTACACACACATGTGATCTTCAGTCCCTCCAAACCTGTATAAACCAATCTCCATGACCCACTATCAAACCTCTATGAGCCAAACACAAATAATGAAGAATGATCACAATAATGATGATGTCCAAATGAGGGTCACTTTATTTTGTATTTATACCCATCCATGGGTGTCCAAATTCTCTTTTGGGCTGACCTGTATTTTTTTGCACATGTGGGACTGAATTCAAAAGTACAATTTCCCTTGTCCAAATTGAGCGCTTCAATAGCCAAAATTGGTCCTATCGAAAATATGAATCTATTATCATGATTGGAATTTGTTATTGAGTTTCCAAGTTAACAAACCCTCTCAGCTAGGGATAAATTCCAACTAAATAATGTAATCATCACAATAATATCTTGATTAAATCAAATCCA